>OZ010796.1:379791427-380050584 GCA_963932465.1 Maratus speciosus
GCAATTTGCAAATTTTCGAGTTATTTTTGGTAATCTCCAATAGATGGCACCACTACAACTTATTTCTACTTTTTTTCGCCTTGAAGGTGAACACGTATTTTTACCTTTTAATTTTTTTAAGTTCAGGCAGATAGCAGCAATAAATAATCATTTATTCAGTTCTAAAATAATTTTGTTGCCATACCTTAATATGTTGTGAGAATTCGACGATATCTCACATTGAAACTCTCAATTTACAAGGCAAAAGCCAGCATAGGGAAGCTAATGTATTTTCACCTAGCCTCCAAATTTCTTCAGAGTCCTAAAAAATGTCGCTAGAGATGAAACAAATACCTCAATTTCTATCAATCTTCGCAGATGACACTAGGGTGAAAGGAACTCTTTTATCTAGCGAGAGAAATATTCTTTTGATGTTCACGAGGGCCTCGTTCCCGTGGGAAAGTAGAAAGTGAAACCAGAGATGAAACCGGACGCGAAAGTTCCTGACGGCAGCCTATAGAGAAAGGGCTGGCCTATGAGATCATGGCCCACGGATGGTGAGTGGCTAATGGGAGTGGCTTTGGTCCTAGACGGAAAAACGAAACTGATAAAAGAGGATGCGAGAGCATTCTCGGGAGCTTAATTTTCCCTTCTGTTGAAGTTGAGACTTCAAGGTTTTTCTGGTCGTGCAGAGTGGAAATCTCTCACGGGTCGACGGCATCGGGGCATACTCCGAAGCACAGAAAAGCGAAAGCCAGGTGTGGCTGTTAAGATATCTCCATCACGGAGTTGAAGATCGGAGGTTCCTAAACCTCGGTTAAACACCTACAAAAGTGCGACATTCCTGTCGAGCATCGCGAGCTCTATCTTCGAAAATAGTGGACACTGGATAAGTAAGAGACTGACTACACTGAAAGCGATCTATTATTCGAGGACTGGACTTGATTCTATAAATATATTATTGTCAGCTGAACTCGAACCCTTATATGAAAAATGTTGTAATTATGAATTATTTAATCAAGAAATTCTTATTTAATTGTTTGTGAAACAATAAAATATTTTTTCGATATTGATAAGACTAGGCCGTTGAAGTTGCCCGCTACCACACCACCTTACGACATCGGCTCCGTTACAACTTGGTGGCAGCGGTGGGATTTTCAGCAAGAATAATTGTTATTAGAGGAAAGCCCAGGAGGAAACAGACGGCGAACACCCGGAGTTGCTGACGACAACTCGAGAGGCAGCCGAAAGAATCGAAACTACAGTTCCGAGGAAGACAGAAGGACAGCCCTTCGGGAGCAAAAGACAGTTCACCCAGAACAAAAGACAGTTCGTCCAGAACGAAAGACAGTTCATCCAGAACAACGGCAATGAGACAGTTCATCTAGATCAACTAGACAGTGCTTCGAGACAGTGCAAGTTGGACCTTGGACGACAAACAGTGGGACGCAACACGCCCGATACGAGCCCTTGAGCTACAGTGGACGACACCCGCGGAGTGCCATAACGGACCGTTCCCCAGACAAGATACTTCAAGCAACAACTGCAACAGGTAAGCTCATTTCATTTTGAGTGGCTCTTAAACTATTATTTATCATACTGATAGGATGTTAAAATGTTGTTTGAATAAAAATATGAGAAACTTTTTTATTTTGAGGTAAATGAAAATACTAAGATTATGATAAATCAATAATGTGTAGTTAATTGAAAACTAACGTTTAATGCAAATTTATATGTTATGTTATCTTTATCAGTATTTGTAATATTTGGAATGCAGAAAGGATTAGATAGGCTAAATTCATAACTACTCAAAAAAAAAAATTCCCAGTAAATTTTTTTTTTCTTATATGACAAATATATAATGTAAGAGTAATGTGTAAGAAATATATTTTGATGAGTGATTGTATAAAGAGAATTTTTGATGCATGCTGGATTGCTAAATGACAAACAGAGTAAATTAAACTTTTACCCTAAATAGTATAGATGCATTTTGATAAAGGTTGCAGAGAGTGTTCAGTTCTTGAGAAATACTGGGAATGTAGTTTGCCTATAGTATTTGAAAAATTACTTATTGTTTTCATATTGTGTGTATAGGGACTCTAAAGCTTTAAAATTTTGAATTTTAGTTTTTGCTTTACGTTTGGCACGAGAATATAGAAATTCTGAAAATCCTTTGAAAAATCATAAAATAATTTTTACGTATTGGTTATGCATTTGAAATGTTTATTTATATTGTGTGATTAGGGGTAAAATATTTATTGTGAGGTGTAAGGTTCATATACTTCTAAATTGTTAAACAAAACGAATAGTTTCCGTTTGTATTATTTCAACACACTGTAGTCATGTCGAAGTTAAATTCACTGAAGTACTGCAGGAAAGCGGATTTACAGAATCTCGCGGAAGTTTTAGGGGTGGAAATAGATGAACAAGACAATATGGCAATGATAATCGAAAAAATTGAAGCAGCAGAAAAATACGACGAGGAACTGACGTTAGTACAGGCAGGGTACATCGTAAAGGATAGGGAACCACGCATCACGGCAGAAAAAGAGAAAGAGAGGGAAAAAAAGAGAGAGAGAGAGAGGAAAGAGAGAGAGAATAGAGAGTTAGGGAAGAGAGAGAGAAAGATAAGGAAAGGGCGTTTACTTTAGAACAGCTAAAATTAACGCAGAGTTCAGAAAGGCGAAATTCTACGGTAAGCAGCGGTTCCGAAAGATCCGTTAGATTACCTCTTAAAACTATTATGCATCGTTTCGATCCTGAACGATCCGACATAACATTATTCCTGAATTTGTTCGAGCGACAGGCGAATAGGTCCGGAATAGAGCAAGATGAATACGTCACACACTTGTTAGCATTATTGCCGGTGGAAATTGCAGAATTAATCTTACGCGAACCAGCTCAAAAAATTGACAATTTCGAACATGTTAAATCACTTTTATTAGCCCGGTACAGGCTGAGTGCGGAAGCGTACCGTCAAAAATTGAATAAACATGCACGTAATCCAGGAAACCCGTGGAGAGATCTCATATTCGAATTGAATAGTTTTCTTGAAGGATGGATTAACGGTTTGGGGATCACGCAATTTTCTGAATTAAAAGACTTGTTGATCACTGATCAGATCCAACGACGCGCGCCGGTCGAATTAAAAGAACATTTTATTGATTCGTGGGCGAATTATAAAGATCCCTTGGTGCTCGCTACGGCACTAGACGAATATGAGGCGATAAAAGGAGTGTCAAGAAAATCGTGGAATACGAAACCAAAATTTGAAGGAAATTCGCGGGATAGGGGAATGGAAAAAACGGAAAATGAAGACGAAATGAGAGATTGGCATTCAGAAACCAAAACTAATTGGAGAGAGAAAAACACGGAAAACGAAAGAGAAAGGATCTTCGAACGTAAAAATTGGAATAAGTGTTTTATTTGCTCCAAAATTGGGCATTTAAAAGCCAATTGTCCGGAAAACAAAAGGAACTTAGAACCTATTACTAGCTTTCATCACATTTGCGTAGGTACGAATTTTGAGGAAAGTTTCAAACCTTATCTTAGCCGTGCTCTAATTAACGGAAAGGAATGCACGACTTTAAGGGATTCCGGAACTAGCTTTGATGTGACCCCTAGTCAATTAATTAAGCCCAATCATTTAGACGGTGGTGCTGTACGAGTTAGGCAACCGTTGACGAACAATACGCTTCGTTTACCGACCGCCCACGTTGTCTTAGAAATTGAAGGAGTGGGGAATATAAAAACGAGGGCCATAGTAGCAGAGAATAAATCAGACTTATCGTACTATATATTAGGAAACGAAACTCAAAAATTAATCGATAAAATTAAGAAGGGAAAGGCAGAGACTTTAGACGCCGGGAGAAACGTAAGTCAGGCGAAACCGAAACCAGAACAATTGAAGTCCGATCCTAAGCAAGGGGACGAGTCGAAAAAGAGAAATCCCCGGTCAGAAATGATTGACGTGAATACGGGAGGAAATTCTAGCGAGAATGAACGTTGCTCAAGGAAGATGAATGGGAATTTTAAAGTAGACGGAGGGGACCTTTTGTTACCCGATCGAGAGGGGAATTTAAGCGTAGGATTAAGCAAGGTTGGGAGAGAAAGGCTTAAAAGAGAACAAGATGAGGACGAGTCGTTAAGCGAAGCGAGAAGGTCAAAAATAAAGAAGACGTATTGCAATTGTGGGGATTTTGAGAAGTCAAATGATTCCCGTATAGGTATAGCTTTAACGGGCGATCAAAGAGATAAGCCGGTAAGAATTGGGCAGACCAGGAACAACAGGAAATCTAGGCGCGATAAAGATACGTTAAAAAGAGGTGCAGTGTCTGGAGATGCAGGATTAGGTTCCACCATACATAAGTCGTATGAAAGGGGTACGAGAAGAATGAATCGGGAGAGAATCGATTATAAAAGTTCCGCGACTAATCTTTTTACAAACGTCCCAAGTAGACGCGAAAAGTCTCAAGTCTATAGAGTAAACATACCGAAACCTAATGAAAAAGGCGTGGAGAATATAAACGTTTTGACACGTAAAGCTTCGCGGCCCAAACACTATGCTAAATTCAGAGATAAACTTTCAAGTGACATGTTTTAGCAGTTAAGGATTTAGTAGAGGATTGTGTGAGTCAAACTCAACTCAAATATATGTATATATTAATTTTCTTTTTTGTGTGTAAATGTAATCGTGTAAAATATAAATGTGTTTTGTCTGTTAAAGAGAAATTTCGTAACCAAATGTGTCCAGCATTTGCAAGCTAAGTATAAAATGCAGGAAAAGGTTTTTTTTTAGGAATTGATATAATTAAATATGGGCCACTTGAAATGTATGAGCTAACCCTTTCCCTTACAGCATATTACGTCTGGTAGCCGAAATATGATTTGAGGGAGGGGTGTTGTGAGAATTCGACGATATCTCACATTGAAACTCTCAATTTACAAGGCAAAAGCCAGCATAGGGAAGCTAATGTATTTTCACCTAGCCTCCAAATTTCTTCAGAGTCCTAGAAAATGTCGCTAGAGATGAAACAAATACCTCAATTTCTATCAATCTTCGCAGATGACACTAGGGTGAAAGGAACTCTTTTATCTAGCGAGAGAAATATTCTTTTGATGTTCACGAGGGCCTCGTTCCCGTGGGAAAGTAGAAAGTGAAACCAGAGATGAAACCGGACGCGAAAGTTCCTGACGGCAGCCTATAGAGAAAGGGCTGGCCTATGAGATCATGGCCCACGGATGGTGAGTGACTAATGGGAGTGGCTTTGGTCCTAGACGGAAAAACGAAACTGATAAAAGAGGATGCGAGAGCATTCTCGGGAGCTTAATTTTCCCTTCTGTTGAAGTTGAGACTTCAAGGTTTTTCTGGTCGTGCAGAGTGAAAATCTCTCACGGGTCGACGGCATCGGGGCATACTCCGAAGCACAGAAAAGCGAAAGCCAGGTGTGGCTGTTAAGATATCTCCATCACGGAGTTGAAGATCGGAGGTTCCTAAACCTCGGTTAAACACCTACAAAAGTGCGACATTCCTGTCGAGCATCGCGAGCTCTATCTTCGAAAATAGTGGACATTGGATAAGTAAGAGACTGACTACACTGAAAGCGATCTATTATTCGAGGACTGGACTTGATTCTATAAATATATTATTGTCAGCTGAACTCGAACCCTTATATGAAAAATGTTGTAATTATGAATTATTTAATCAAGAAATTCTTATTTAATTGTTTGTGAAACAATAAAATATTTTTTCGATATTGATAAGACTAGGCCGTTGAAGTTGCCCGCTACCACACCACCTTACGACATCGGCTCCGTTACATATATCTTATTAACATATATCTTATTTATTACCTGATTATTTTAAACATCTCCTTTTTTTGTACTTTTTAGTAATAATTTATTCCAGGATCCTTAAAATAGCACATAATAATTTTTATTATATAGACTATTCAAGTTCATTATAATTTTTATATCTATAAGAATGATAATATTATCTGCAAGCTGTGATGATTTGAAACCGTAAGGATTCGCTTTTCACTGCACCATTTAATGAGGCAGGATTTTTGCTGTGCTAAAATGGGATACTTGTTTGTGATAGTGATATGGTCATAGTTATTCCACTGCTGAGTGTGTCTTAAATTTAAATGTTACAAAGTTGGTCAAGTTTTGACTAATTATCTCTTGCACAGGAAGCTTTCGTCTCTGAACTTTCAGCCTTTTTACCATCATATTTTCCTCAAGACGACTGTAGAAACAGCTCGAAACGTAGAAGTTAACTTTTTGCTTATTAAAGTTCGTGTTTTGTGTACCATTAAGCAAGATTGTATCGTTATTTGTTACAAAATTCTTTTTCATATTGTTCATTATTACGGATCTTGCATTGATTAATGATTTATTTAATTCATTTTATACGGCATGGTAAATTTATACTTTTTGGTGTATAGTCGATCAGGAACATAATGGAATTCAATTTTTAGCTTATTGCTGGATTCGATTACAGAAATAGACTATGCTTTTGCTTATATTTGTATTTCATGTACCCCTGAAGAAGTGAAATGCTATATAAGCTTCCTGCTACATCCATCCAATTGATCTATTATTTGTTTACTATACGTTTTTTAATGGTTCAACAATATTTCGCTGGTTATTTGTATCTTTTTACTTTAATAGGTTGTTGTATCAAAATTAGGTGGCTTTTCATATGTTTTATATGGATTAATCGTCCGCAATGTGCTAGTGAATTAGTGGTACATAAATTATGGTATTGAAGATAAATTTATTAATTTAATTTTAGTAATTGGAAATAGATGATGAATTGTAATTATATAATGGTTATATATATATATATATATATGTATATATATATATATATACAGTCGAACCTCGTTAACATGAACCTCAAGGGGAATCAAAATTTTGTTCATGTTAAGAGTAATTCATGTTATCAGTATCACATCTTCGTATTCGTTTTTATAGGGGACTGTGAAAACAATTCATGTTAGTAATTCACGTTAAGAGTGTTCATGTTAACGAGATTTGACTGTATATATAACCATTAATTAAACATTACTGACCATCATCAAAAACCGCAATATTGTGAATGATTGACAACAAAGCGCCACAAACCAACAATATAGAACTGTATGTATAAAATAAAGTACATCATACCTAATTACAAGAATTAACATGGAAGAAAAAAAAGAAGAATATGGATTCCGAAAAAAATTGAAAAACTTATATATTGAATTACGTTTTCAAGAGTACAGAATTCAATGATATAAGCAAATCGGTTGTTTTCTGTGAGAAAAAAGCTATAAGCTGAAATTTATATATATATATATATATATATATATATCCATTATATAATATTACAATTCATCATCTTTTTTTTAAACAAAAATTAAAAAATTTAGTATCAATACATTACGCTAACATTATACATAATAAACTGTATCAACTGTTATTAATTTAACCAATCATTAACGATTTTTTTAAATAAACCTATATCCTAATTACCAATATAGGAAGTACAGTCGTCCCCGCTTAAACGAATATTGGCGGTTCCTACAAGTTGTATTCGATTAAGCGGGGTATTCGAATATCCGGGGAATCATTTAGATGACATTAATCTATTGCGATATGGTAGAATAACACATATGTAACAAAATAACATGGAAATAACATTAAAAATAAAAAAAAAGACAAAAATAGATAGCATAAAAGACAAATGTTATACATACCTATGGATTTTTAATATTCCAAAAAAAATTAAATTTAAGTACATATTACTTTGGCTGAAAGAAAGCTGTGATAGTTGATTGTTTTTTATCGCACGTGGAACACTTCTGTATTTCTTTTTCTAATTTATAAAGTACATTATAATCACCTCCACAAGCCTCAAAGTGTCGGCGAATTATAGCAAATGATGTATTTACTTCATTTAGAGAAGGGGGTGGCTCAATTGTCTCATCATCGCTCTCATTATCTTTTTCTTGCGAGGAAGATATAGTCATTTCTTCATCGTCTTCCGTCGTTTCATTTTCATCCAATTCAATAAATTGCACAAGTTCCGTCTGAGTAAATTTTAGCTCTCCGAAGTCTCCTGTCTCAAATTCCTCCAAATCCTGAATTCTACTGTCATCATAATCATAAATTACGGTTTCATCATCCCGTATTTCGCGTTCGAGATTTTCCAGTTTCACAAATTTCGCTTTTCTGAAGCAATTTTCAATGACTTTTACAGGCACACTGTCCCATGCTTTTTTAGCAAAGTGCATGGCTGTTAAAAGGTTTATTTTCTTATGGATGCCAGCAAAGGATTCGATATCATCCAAATGATGCAAAAGATCTTTGATTACTTGTCTTCGGTAAAGGGCTTTGAATGATCTAATTATGCCTTGATCTAAGGGCTGAATTTTGCATGTTGTATTGGGAGGCAGAAATTGTAGTTTAATATTAGTGAGACGTACAGAACTGTCATCGATTTTATGACTATTTACGTTATCTAAAAACAACACAATTTTTTTGTTGCGTTTTTTGAAATCCATATCTAGCTTCATCAGCCAGTTTTTAAAAATTTGTCCTGTCATCCATGCGTTTCGAGAATGAGTATATTTCACGGGATAATTTTTTACGTTCTTTAGACACCTTGGACCTTTACTTTTCCCTATCATTAGAGGCTGAAGTTTTTCTGTTCCGGTTTGATTTACGCACAATAATAATGTGACCCGATCTTTGTTTATTTTCAATCCAGCAACCTTTTCTTTTTTCTCAGCTAAAGTGCCTGTCGGTAAAGCTCGATAAAAGAGTGCAGTCTCGTCACAATTAAAGATGTCATCTGGACTGTATTTTGCAAGGATAGGCTCCAAAGTTCCTTTACACCAGGTGTCAATGCATGAAGTATCAACTGATCCTGCTTCACCATGTCCAGTTTTAAAAGTTAAATTATTCCTTTGTTGCCACCTATAAAGCCAACCTTTGGATGCACAGAAATTTTCACCATTTTCAACAGTCTTCGCTATTGACTCAGCTTTTTCCATGATCATAGACCCATTTATCATTGCACCTTTCGCTCTTTTACAGGAAAACCACTCCAGTACAGCTTCATCAACACTATCAAAATTTGATTTACGTTTTCTCTTTCTGTCTAAATTTCCATTTCTCCTCCACTCTTCTTCAATCTTTTCAGCATTTCTTTTAATATTAGAAACTTGCGTTTGAGAAATTTGAAATTCTTTTGCAATTTCAGTTTGCGTTTTTTTATTTTTTAGTGAATCTAACACTTTTATTTTATCGCATAAACTCAAATCCTTTCGTTTCGTATTCATCGTGCTTACTAGTCAATTATTAAAGAAAGAATATCGGCCAGAATGTTAGCATATGTTCACAAAAGTATTCACAGGTATGAAGTTCGAACTAAACCTGTTCGGGTAAGACACCTCTTTTCTAATCCGTTCTCAGAAATCGATTGCAACAGCTTAGTGTCAGAGGTGAACTGACCTTTTCCAGTTCCATGAAAGAAAAGAGGGATCACCATGCCTTTGTCCAAAATATGCTGAAGAGGGGAAAATGAATACGTGTTTTGTAGGAAAACAATAATTTTATTTTTAGAAAAGAAAATCTGGTATTTTTCGGTTAAGTATGCATTTTTAGTAAGAAAGACAGTTCAGACTTTATTCGAATAACCGGGGACAGCAAGTAAAAAATATTTGATAAAGTGGGGAAATTTAACAATTCCTATAAGACTGATTTTGGTTCTAGCGAATTTTATTCGTATAAGCGGGGTATTCGATTATCCGTTACCCGATTAAGTGGGGACGACTGTATTAAAAATTAAAGCATTCAAAATTGGCGAAAGGAAAAACAACAGGATGTCGAATTCATAAAAGAACAAGTAAATAATGAAATATATGAAGGAAATCATAAATATTTGAAATATTTTCTAAAACTATTTCTAACTAAATCAATTTAACCAATGAAAAAGACCTGAAATAATGAATCATTGTCAGCATCAACAAATCCTTTGCACGAAATGTATGATCTCAAAATTGAAAATTCATTAATTCAAAAAGAAAAACTACAAAATGTACTTAAAATGAGAGAGCAATTATGAATAAAATTGGAGCTAATGATTCGTAACTTGTTTTCAAGGGCAATATTTCGAAATCATTAGTAATAAGCGGTTAATTTCTCAGGAAGAAATAATAAGCTACAGCTCAAATATTTATTTCTTGCATTGTACTATTAACCACACTATCAAAAATGAAAGAAATATATAATTAATCAATATGTAAGACCCGGACAGAACAATGTCATGCACAATAGAAATAAAAATGAAACATGTGAGTTAAAAACTTAGCAATATAATCATGCAGTATTTTAAAATACCATATTGAATCGTAATCATGATTACCTACAATCACAGCCAAAATCTTCCATATTAATACGTTACAGTTAATACATATGCAGTTAATACAGTTACAGTTAGTACATATATATGTGTGTGTGTGTTTATTATATATATTGTACAGACCCAGAATATTACAATATTCCCTATATAAAAACTCTAAAATGATACAGTTTCTCAGCATAGGAACTGCAATGTGTTTTACAGAATCGACCAAGAAATAGTCTGAGTTCACTCATCCGTCGGGGACATTAGAGCAAACGTTATATCATGATCGATCTTGGATGCTAGACAGTCTTTGACAGGCACTTAGGCACAGGACCACTATGAGAGACTTTGATCTCCCGACATAGTGAAACTAGAAAAGTACTTACGCTTTAAAAGTCATTTCCTTCAGGTGTGCAGCGTAAGTGTAGGGCGGGTCATATGTGAACCCCAGCTGATCACTCAGGTGAGAAAAGTATGGAGATTGGCCAAAGTCCTGTACACAGAGTGAAGGAAAAATAATCGACAATAAATAATAAGATGAGACAATAATTAAAAGAGTTAGTTAGTGATCACTCCAGACTTGAGAGAGCATAGATCGGTTGGACCCATGCTTTGACTCTGATTTTTGAGAAGGGGTCGTCTTGATCCCAGGGAAGGAGCAGAGCTTCGTCGACGCACGAGCCTTGCGGCCCAGCGAGTTCAGAGACCGCGAAAGTTTAGCGAGACGCGACTTTGCCAGTGTAAGGGTGACTTACCCGTTGACAGAACGATTCAGCGAATAGGTACTTTTGATCTTAGAGACAATTAACTTCTACAGTTTGGACTTGTAAATTATAGCTGCCACCTCGTGACTGTTTATTTTCACAAGTAATCAACTATAATTATTAAAATAATAAAAGTTTGTAAAAAAATCACCATAAAATAAAAACAATACATAGGACGCATTTCGAGCTAAAAATGTAACAGCTCGTCATCAGCTACAGTAAACACGTGTCCGTAAGGGGACAAGGTCAATTTTGTTTTGACCTTGTCCCCTTACGGACACGTGTTTACTGTAGCTGATGACGAGCTGTTATATTTTTAGTTCGAAACGCGTCCTATGTATTGTTTTTATTTTATGGTGATTTTTTACAAAGTTTTATTATTTTAATTGCTTCATATCGCCAGTTTTCGGTGCTGTTTCGCTGCAACTATAATTATTATTGTTGTGTTAGTGATGTCTAGTAGTTTTAATATAGAAATTATATGTTTAATTTTATCTTAATAAATATAACTTAATATTTTCTACATCTGAGTCATACTAAACTTCACACCTTCTATATATAAAAATTCTATATATATACATATGTAAATATTATTGGTCGTTTTACATCTCTGGGATACCACTGTAGGTTATTTGTGCTCCATCTATTTCCTTGACTTCTTGCAATGTGCCCAGCCCATTTCCATTTTAGCCGTTTAATTCTAAAATTCTAACATTTTAGGGCTGTCTTTAAAAGCGATGAATCCACTTGTTAAGGGCGGGGGGTACTTAACTCTGACTAATTCGAACGTTTCTTTAACGTCACTATTATGTTGCAATTCATCTCAGACGGAATCCATCTTGGCCCCTTGTTTTATGTCCAATGATTACAACAAAGAATGTATTATCTATATGCAGTTTACTGGGCGTTGACCGATTTATTTCACTTTATTAATTAGACTATTAAAGAATAAAATCTTTATTGGCTCAGCAGTTAAATATCACCTG
Source organism: Maratus speciosus (assembly GCA_963932465.1). NCBI lineage: Eukaryota > Metazoa > Arthropoda > Arachnida > Araneae > Salticidae > Maratus > Maratus speciosus. The sequence continues at coordinate 379,803,553 of OZ010796.1, forward strand.
AAAACTAAAAAAGTCACTTTATTTTATTAATCGGATTGACCAAATCGCAGTTTCTCTATATTTAAACTTTTTTATTACATTTTAAAAGATATATATATTGTAGTTTTGTTTATCTGAGATGAAAATTTTGTAAAATTTCTTGTATTTTCATAAGTTCTATATATTATTGTCGTAGAAACTCGTATATATCTAATTCAAATGATCGGTAAGAATTATTTTACTTTCATTAACGGGATTATGAAAATTTTTACATCAAATTATGACTCACTACTCAAAAAACGTTTCACATTTTATCATATACAATTAGACATGTAAAAAATTATGCTTTAAAAATTTCCTATTTTAAATAATTTTAGTTTTGACCTAACACTTCAATATCTGTATGACTGGCACCTGTAAAAATACAAATTCTATTAAAATTATTTTATACAAATCAGAAAATCTATATCCGATGTCTAAACGCACGCCGTTGCATAGTGTATTGCTGCATGCTTGGGCTAATTATCCCCCCCCCCCGCTTTTCAGTTGTTTGAAATTCATTGGTAAATAATTAACAAGAAAACTTTCTTATACTGAAATACAGTATTTTATATATATACCCCCCCCCCCCTCTCAGTGTTTAACAATGCATTAATCTGTCTTTTCTCTTCTCAAATCTGAACTACCTACTTTCTGACACATTTTCAATTACTTGTTCCTCAATTCGGTAGATGATCTTATTAAAAACTGTGTGATTTAACTGGCTTTTCCGTTTTTTGATAAAGACAGAAGATTTCTCAGAAAATTTTGTCAAATTTCGCATTTTGAACCGAATTTCCAGACGCGACAGCACTTGAAGGAAAAAAAAAAAAAAAAAAAAAAAAAAAAAAAGAAAAAAACGTAATTTCTTATTACTCAATGTAATTCATTTATCGGGAAAAAAAAAATGATTCTTTGATTATAAGCACTTCAGTAATCATGTCTGCAAGTATCATGATTTTCTGATTAAAAATAAATAAGAAAATTTTGCGTTGTTGAGCGGAAAAAAATGTTATTTTGAGAACCACGAAATGGTAAGCATATATATATATGCTCGTTTTCTTTTTTTCTTATTTTTAAAAAGAAATGTGACATTTTTCCTTATGAAGGATTTTAAGATTTTGATTTAAAAAAAAATTCTCCACTGAAATCGTACTAGACACAGAGAGTCTTTGACATTTGCACATTTGTAGAACATGAAGTATACCAGGTGATATTAGTGGAATGTTGAAGGTCAAAGACTTCATAGAAACGCACTTTACTTACCGCACATAAATTCTCGCTAAGTTATATTTTCTGACAATTGTACGTTGTTTTTTATTTGGATTCAAAAGCTATTTTAGTGCTCTCTCTGCATCTTACTCTTCATATGGGAACGTTAAATGCACAAATCTATTGTTATTTTTAGCAATGACAGTGTATCGGCTATTTTCATATATTGTTGAAAACGCACTGTTACCAAAATTTATATACAGGGTGATCGGAAACTATCTGACAAAATTTTAAAGAAAGGTAGATGGGATGAAAATAAGCAATTTTTGTCAGAGAATGTGTGTCCGGAAATGACGCGTATAAGCGCCATCTATTAAGCACAATCTATTGTTATTTTTAGCAATGACAGTGTATCGGCTATTTTCATATGTTGTTGCAAACGCACTGTTACCAAAATTTATATACAGGGTGATCGGAAACTATCTGAGCAAATTTTAAAGGAATGTAGAAGGAATGAAAATAAGCAATTTTTGTCAGAGAATGTGCGTCCGAAAATGACGCGTATAAGCGCAATCTATTAAGCGCAATCTATAAGGGCTTATACGCTTTCTTTTTTTGCAACTTGTATACTTTTCCTCGACACCAGTGCTTAAACGTGCCATTTCCGGAAAAAACATTCTATGTCGAAAAATGCTTGTTTAGGTTTTCCCTATTCCTGGAAACTCCTTCCTCCTATTTTGTCCGTCTTTTTTCCAATCAAACTGTAGATAATTCCGGTTATGGCACACTCCACAGTTTCAATGCATGAGCTTCAGCTGTTAATTTATTACGTCATAGTTGAATCCGGATTTTTTTCTTTTAATGCAAACTAATTCACGAGCAGCAAAATTATATTTTAAACAAGATGTGTTTTTAATTTATGATATAGCATACTTTCTCTTCTTTACGTAAGGATTTTTTTTTTTTTAAGTTTTAAATTTATATTTAAATACAGTTTGCATGACATTTCAAAGAACGAAACAATACTTGACTAGGGAAATATAATGAAAAAGGAAGACACACTGTTATATAGTAAAGAGACGGAACAGAAATAAAGCAAGAAAAATTCCAAAGGCCTTTGTCAGTTAAAAACATTACAAATTTGATTCACCCGCAGATTTTATTGAAGGGTGAGGAGAGAAAAGAAGCAAAATTTATGTTCACTTATCGTTCACCTTTTTTGTTTTATTTTCTTCTTCTCTTTCTTAGTTTCTCTTCTTTTTTCCAACCTTTTTCTTTATTTTTTTTTAGTTATGTCAAATAGGAATTGTTAATAACATTGTCAGGTTCTGAGAAACATCTGCTATTAGAACTGAGGTTCTATATTATTTTTTTTTGTCTTAATATATTATATATTGTATGGGCTGTGTACTGGAATTTCAAAATAACAGTCTTTCCTTATGTAAAACTGGATCTAAGCCGGTGAAAATTCATAGATGGTATGAGGGGGGGGGGGGGGGGGAAGGATAGTTGGAGAGGGGTGTGCCCAATCTTTTGAGATGTCTGTGGAAGATGCGAACACAAAAGCATTCTATGAACGAAGAAAAGAGCTTGAAATGGGAGCCAGGTAGAAAGCTCCGGAGGTGTTAGATGGAGAAGGACTAAGTGGTTGCTGGAAGGCAGTCTCTTAGGCTGGGATAGTCAGTTTGAGCGTAGCTCGCAAGGTGGAGGGGTGTTCCTTGGATAGCTCTGAGAGAGTGCGTAAGGTTGAGAGAGGCTCGGAAAGCTTATGCTTAGATCCCATTGCCCATGTGTTGGGAGACCGAGATTGATCTGCGGAAAGCTAATTTAACGTGTGTAGAGTGAGATTGATTTAACGTAGTTTAACAGTACACAGCCAGCATTTGCTGTATTCAATTTAATGTTGAACCGGATCATCTATATCCGAGTTTGTAAGTGTAAATAGTGTTTTGTTGTCGTGTAAGTAGTGTGTAAATAAACTGTTAATTTTGTTAATTGAAAGAGTTGGTTTTCATTTAAACAATCCTCTCGGTGCGTGACCGATATCACGTAATCATATCGGTGGTGGCAGCTTATAAATACCAAAGGATTTTCTTCGAAGTTGTGCGGACTAAGAGGAAACTCCGACAAACATATCTTCTTAATAACAATAGTTTGTTCTTTATGTTTGTATATATTCAGGAATTTATCTTAATTACTAAATTTAAGGTTATTTGAAAAAATATATGCTCTTATAGGTGCTTTTCTGTAATTTTAGTCTAACTTTCAAGAGTTCATTATGCTGAATTTTGAAAGATTTCGTTATTTGTAATCGACTTAATAAATTAATATAAACCACAATCAAAGTTTTATTTTAACTTACAGGTACACTCTCGAAATGCTTTCTTCAATTCACGAAAACACACCGTGAAGGTATATATATCGAGAATTAAAGAAATTTCCGTTCTTTTTAGTTTTCGTTCAAGGACAGAAAATTTCCGTATTCTGAAAAAAGGAGTTTAAAAAAAAAATACGTCTTTCGTTCTTCAGCGAATCCGCTTGGATTTGAACCCGGGTCCGTGCGTCACGAATACAGCATCTTAACTATTCGCCAGCAAGCACTCGGCAGAAGGCGTGTTTAAAATAAACATATGGGTTTCTTCGAATTGGGGGATTTGTAAGTCTTTTTAAATTTCTTGTTCAGAAAGCTCGGAAATTTAAACTAGGGAACATTTCGTCGTTATGAAAAAATGTTTGGTGCTTTAACACTTATAGAATAATGGAGGATAAAAATTATTATATATTAGACATATTTTTAATAAGACATAATTTGATTGTTAGATGTAAAATATGAATATTATATTTTTAATTAAATTCGAGAAGGAATGTTTCTTTAAAAAAAAATAATAATCGATTTTTTTAAACTTGATTGAAGTAATATATATATATACAGTCGAACCCGGTTAAGACGCGATCCCGCTTAATACGCGGATTTCTCCGATCCCTTGAACATCGCTCATAAGGTTAATGCAGAAATATCACGCTTAATACGCGAATGGTTATTACGCGATCCCGCTTAATACGCGATAAATTTTCGGTCCTTTGAGGAAACAAATCACGCTTAAGAGGCGAATTCAATGATCAAGTTGCGAATTTCTGCTCTCTTCTCGAGTGTTACCAATTTATTGGCGAATTCTTTTTATTCAGATAAAAACCACTTTTTCCGAATAGTATTATTTACTTTATTTAATAACAGATTAATTAACGCGAAAATTACTTATCGGAAATAGTGATAGATATTTGAATAAAACAAAACCCCGCTAAATTATCAAAATTGTAATTCTTCTTTGATTCCACCTTCTAACATTCTTCGTCGCTGGCTTCGTGTATGTTTTAACTGTAGTAGAGAGAGATAGACGAACTCAGGTTACCTAGATACGTCATAAAAATTATGATTAGAGATGATCATACCTGTTGTTAGTGAATTTTTAAATCTTTATAACTATGTTTTATACTACATGTCAGAGGCAACAAAAATTAAACCCGTAAACATTAAACAAATACGACTACGGTTGGATAATTATATTACTCTTAAAACGAATGAGTGGATTTGGTTGCTCAAAAATGAGTTCTAATTTATTGGATCGTGAATGAGTTGATTTTTAAATGTTTAGCTCAACTTGATTTCAGCTGTTATTTTTCTATTGTGCTCAAGGAGAGCTAAAATTAAACAACTCAACTTGATAAAAATTCACTCATTATCGAGCCGTTCTTTGCGATTCGTTCGTCTCGTCTCGTCTCGCCGTCGCGCCTTTCCTCACAAGATGGCGAATGTAAACACGAAGTTAAAGAAGTTTACTTAATGATGAAACATTGAGGAAGAGAATGGACTGTTTTACTCGGTAAGTTTTATAAAAGCATTTAATTTATACTTAGTTTTTAGTGGAATTGTATGTACTGATTTTATTTTTAATCTTGAAGCACGTGGTAACGGATTTCGTATACACACTAACTTAATTTACACACATACTGTGCCTCCCTAGCATATAAAGCTTTAAAATTTTGAAAAAATTCTCCTGCATTTCTTAATTTGTTGTAAAAATAAATAACTAAAGATTCCTGCATATCACAGGCAGCTTATTTTAGAAAGCTTCTATATTTTAAAATTGTTCTGCCTCTTTTAATTTTTTACTTATTTATTTTCGTTTAAAATGTCCTGTTTATTACTTTGTTGATAAATAAATAAATAAGCTGATCATAGCGTCATGTAAAACCAAGGGGGGATGAGGGGAGGTGAAAATAATAAAAGTTTTCTTTTTCGATTGACAAACTTTATGTCAGATATAATAGTATTAAGTATTTTGTGAAAGTAATTTTCAGATGAATCATATCAACCAAAAATATGTTTTATAATTGTAGTAAATAATTTTGTGAAAAATTACAAGAATTTCGAAAGAATTGTTTCCATCTCTATAATAGGTAGATGTGCCAGTAATGGACAGCCCTTGATGTTTTGGTTAAAAAAAAAAAAAAAAAAATTTATCTTTAATTATTTATTTTATAATTCCCCCTTGCACTGGGTTATTGTTGACACTTTTAATCAAACCCATCAAGAAGCAGAAAATGTTGTAAAGTTTCGCTGTTTTTCCTGTGAAAATCTTAATGAAGAGGTTAAGAAATGGCTTTGTTTAATTAATTTATATATTTTTTATTTTCTTGCAATATTTGAATGTTTTGTTTGAGTAGCAATAGAAAACTTAGAATTTTATGTACTAACGGCCATTTACAAAATTTCATTTATTTTTAAGATTTAAGACCTGTCTGTGTTCATTACTGGAACACTTAATTAGTCAATTTCCAGTAAAGGACACCCCATGTAAGCATTGCTAAAAATGCAATTTCAGTAACATTCATAATGCATTTAAAATCCTTTGACTTAACTGAAAACTTAAGTAATCAATTTTTTATTTTTAAATTGCACTTACCAGAATGTAATAACACTAAAATCTTTATAAATAACTGCTTTTAAGTTATTTTATTGATTGATAAAATTTTAATATTTTATGCTTTTTTTATATATACCTTGCAATATTTTATAATCTGCAATCAAATCAGCCAGGAAGCAGAAAATATTGTTTAAGAGCACAGTCAAAGAGGGGCTCATAGGCTTAATCCCTCTCCGTTTAAAATAAAAACAATTAAGTTACAGAAGCTATTAAAAATCTATTTTCTGTCTTAAATGTTTCCTTGTTCACCTCTGAGCTCCTCCCCCCCCCCCCCCACACACACACACAAAAAAAAAAGTAATACTATTAATGAAAGTTATAGATAATATTCATGAAACAAGTAAATCTGCAGATCAGTGGCCTCAAACATCAGTTCTACAGTTTTATTTTGAAATTATTTTATTTAGTGTTTAAAATATTCAACTCAAATTATCATTTCTTTCATATTTGTAATATTAATTATTATAAAATGATACATCAAGTAGTCTCCGGAAGAATAATTGCTAAAAATAGTGAGACTAAACACTAATATTCCAAAACTTTTTTTTAATTATACCTTTTAAATTCCCGTTTCAATAATTTGATAGCTGTAATTGCCTGATATTTAGTATTTTAAACTATCCATCTAAAATAATTAAAACATCGATCTTCTTATAATTACAATAACTGATGGAAACAGTAAATGATTATCACAAATATTTTATTAATAACTGTATCCTAATTTGTTAAATTTATTTGAAAATAACTATTTTGTTCATTCTATGTATTCATTAAATTCTGTTTCTAAGTACAGTCATAAAAACAATTATATTTATTACTTTTTATGGGTTGTCCTGTCCATTACTGGGCCAGAGGTTGTCCACTGTCTTTTGGGTGTTTTGATACATTTCTGTTATTTAAAATATAAATTTTGGTTCATATTGGAAATTGAGACTGTCAGAAGGTTATTTAAACTTGGTAAAAACAAACTAGCTACATATATACTGGGCTTAGCAGTCATTTGTTTTTCAGAAAGTAGAACAAAGTGTTTTTAGTGAATGAAAAACCTCTTTCCAGAAAAATATACTACAGGAAGAATTTGTTATGTATTGTGAAAGTGATTCGGAATTGAACTGTATTTACCATTTTGTGATCAATAAATTAGCTGTTGAGTTATAAGCATTTTTGATCTTAAAAAATAAACTGTTTGGATTTTAAAGAAGGATTTTTCTAATAGAAAACTTAAAAAATGAGTAAATTTATTTATTCAAAAAAATTTATAGCATTTCTTGTCACATGGGGTAAAATAGGTATAAGAATATCTTTTTCACTGAGTGGCCTTTGCGCCTTTTAAGCAATTACTTTGAAATTTGATTTTCATTTGAAGTATAGGTATAAGCCATCTTTTTTATGCTAGTTGAGGTCAAGATATGAATGTATGAAAATGATCAAAATTGAAAGACTTTTGAGAGCAAATTGTTATTGATCCTGTGTTTAAAACTGAAATTGTGCTTTGTTATATGAAATTAGGCTATAAATTAGTTGCGAACATCTGTTAATCCGCACTTCGCTTTGGAATGCGCTTGTAACCATTAAAAGCGTTATAAAATCAAGCGAATGTAAACATTAAAAATCGCTGGTAACCGACAATTTTTGAAAAATCACATTAAATCAAAGTACCATAATTTCCGGCCATAAATTAAATTAAAACATATGTTCTAACTTTATTAAATTGGGTGGATTAAGGGTGTATTCGAAAAAATATTTTTCCACCCTCAACAGCTCAAAATTTTCTGGGACATTTTCAGACTCATTTTTAAAAGTAACAACATGGAACTTGCTGGGGTGATTTTTGAAGAGATGCATAAGAGGCCGTGTGATTTCATTTTTCGCTCAATTCATTAGAATTTGATTTTTAAACAATTATTTTCTCTGTATGACCATTTTTTTCATTCCCAGATCTCCCGCTTCCGAAAATTCGGTTCAAAACGCCCACTTTGACAATATTTTCTGCATTTATCAAAAAATCGAAAAGCACGGCGCATTATGTAGTTTCTAAATAAGAGAATTTCCCAGTTTGAGGCGTTTGAAAGCAAAAATGAATCAGAAAAACAGCAGTTTGGATCTGAATACACCCTTATAATAGGATAAACAGTAAAAAGAGTTGAAGCAATCCAAGGAAGTTAAACCTTTAAAGTATATAACTTTTCATTTTTGCTTTTGGCGGCAATACAGCACTCGGGAGGAGGACGGCGTTTTTTGCAGAAAATTTTAAAGAAATTATTTGAGTTCGCAGACAGTTTTACATTTTATCCAAGTCTGCTGATGTGGAGGCATCCCAAATTGTCAGGAAGTCTATCTCAACCAAGCTGTACCAGTCGTTGCCATATACATATTTTGTACATAAATTTTCTTTCACTTATAGCTAGTTAACTTTATAAATTGCTTTTGATTTAAAATATTTTTCAGTTAACTTAATTTCTCATTTTTTCCTGACTCATGCTGATATCTATCTGCTTTTGAGCTGCATTAAATTAAAAAAAAATAATAATAACTTTTAAAATGAAACACTGTTAGAAACATGATTCAGAGCATGGACGTAAATTGATGTGGTGAAAATTAAGAACAGTTTGTGGGGGGGGGGGGGGGGATAGGATTTGTGTGTACTTGTATCTTATTTCTATTAGTTTCATAAGAGATTTTATTTGTCAAGAAAAAAATGTAAACAAAGTGAAAGAGACAGTTTTTTGTCTTCCCTCCTCGCCCCAGTTTACATATGATTCAGAGGATGAAGGTACAAAACTTTTAAATGGTCTATACATTAATTATAATGTAATTCAACTTTAACCAGCATATACCCATTTTACCCCGAACTGAGATAAAATGGGTAATTATGTTTAATTTAGACCTAAAGTACATAATGTAAAAAATATTGAACAAAAACATGATAATATTTCATAATGTTTCTGCTATGAAACATTAAAATAAAAAAAAGCTTTTTTTATACCCATTTTACCCCGGGTGACCCTAACTAAAGTTCCACTTTCCTAATGTCCCCAATAGCAGAATTTTCGATGTCCATCTGCAGCAAACCAAAATTTAGCTGCAACCTAACAATACTGAAACAAGCTACTATCTTAAATACTTATAGTGACCCATAAAATAAACAGAAACTGCATTTCACATAGAAAATTAATAAGAAATACAAAAACTCTTAAATCAAAGTAAATTTTTGGTGAATTTTTATAAGCACAATATTATTTTTAAGCTGGTAGATTAATCTGCAATGTCTAAAATAACCTGCATCGCTGCTGCCGTGCTGCACAGTTTCTGCTACGGAGCTAACACCTAACTTCGAGTTGTCGGATTAAGCAGCATACACCGAGGAGGAGGGAGAAATTACATCCATCCTAACTCAATTTTAGTTCTTGCATATAAACCCCACCCACCTCACTCCTTTGGAAGCATGACATTGTCATGACAAAAGTTTTTTGGAGGTACCTCATAAAAACATCAAAAAATTTCTGTGTCCCCAACACTAAACCACCCAGAAGTGAAAAACTTGTCATGTGATCAAAAACGCTTATAACTCAACAGGTAATTTATTGATCACAAAATGGTAAATACAGTTCAATTCTGAATCTCTTCCATAGTCGAGCTTTCCAATTTTATATCTTTCTGTTAAAAAATGAATTTGAAAATGTGTCAATGTTTTGTACTTGTTGAGTAGTGATGTAGAGTGGGACCACACTCGAGTGCTATTCCTATGAGGAGGTTTTTGGCTGATCTCATTTGCATTTTTTTTCTTTTTTTGTGGCATTGTATAGCTGATTTGATCTTCAGTGCCCCTTGTTTACTTTAATTTTAATCGCAGGTTTTTTTTTTTTTTTTAAGACAATACTTTTACTTTTGGAACAGATTCTAAAAGTAAAAGTAATTTCTCTAAAAAAAAAAAAAAAATTCTGCAATCAAAATTGAAAAAGTAAACGAGTGCCATGAGGATCAAGCTCAGATGTCCAACCCCCCCCCCCCCCCAAAAAAAAAAAAAAAAAAAAAATTATATGTATACATACATATATATATATATTCAAAATGTCAAAATGCAAATAAGAATAGCATTAACCCGCGAGTATCTTCACATAATGGGGTAGGGAAAAAAATACAAAGTTTGTCAAAAGTTAAAAAGCACTAATTTCATTAAAACGCGAATATTGCCAGAGAATTATAAAAAAAACAAACTCAAATTTCACTAAAGAATCATGAAAAAAATATGAATTTTGTCAAAGAATCTTGTGGTGGGGGGGGGGGAGGGGAATAATGTTTTTGCAGTAAAAAGTCTTTTTATTCTAGTCAATACTGTGTTCGCTAAAATTTCTGGTATTTTTTATGATGTACCCCCTCCCCCGACTGATCAATTTAGCCATAATTTCACATAATCTAAAAAAAAATTAATAAATGAAAATGATTTGAGAAATATATCATACAGCAGTAAAATTTTAAAACATTTTACTTTTTCATATCATCAGGCAGAAACTAATTTCATTAAGTGGCAGGAACTAATAATTCACACATGTATTTGATATGTAAACAATTCAGTTAAAAATTAAAACTGAAGATTATGAGTGTTGTTCAAAGTAGCAAGTTAGGTTTAATGATGTACCGAATAGTGATTTGGCCGAATACTGAATATTCAGCTAGCCGAATAGTAACTGTTTGGCCAAATACCTTTTTATATTTCAAAGTTTAAAGGTATTATAATGTCATTTTTTAAAACAACTTTACATAATATTTAATAAAACCAATTACATTTACATAGTAAATTTCATATTGGGAAAAAAACTTGCTTTGTGTTTATTTAAAGGATGACCTTTTTTTTAATTAATAAAATTTTAAATTTAATGGTTTCTTCTATGAATTAACATTTGTTAAAACAATCGATAATTATTTTTGTTGTAGGTTGAGTAAACTCTGTTTTTGGTTCAGGTTGATTTGAGGCTGAGTGTGAATTCCTGCAAGTTGGGTTCGGGTTAAACCCAAAATTTCAAAAGTTAGTTTGGTATATTTTTTAAGTTTAAAAACTATCCCTGTTATAATAAACATAGATATTTGTGTACGTGCTGTTTTCTAAAGAGACTTCCATTTTTTATGTAACCCTTTGGAAAAATTTGTGTTTTTTCTGCAACCAGACTTCTATAAAACCAAATACTTTCTGTGCACATAAATATTGGGTCAAAAACTATCTGCAAATTAATTTAATGTTTAATAACGTAAAATACCGTGTTATGTTATTTTAACGATATGGATTAGAAACAGTAGTTTTAAAGTAATTACCATTTATATTTAAAAATAATTAATATTAATCAAAGAATAATTATTTTGGTTAAAAAAAAATAAAGCTAAAAATCCATGATAAGCAGGGCAGAAATAATGTGACATTGCTACTGAAACAACTAAACCACATTTTGTAGGGAGAGGTCCATTCATGGGTATCATCATGAAAGAGACCGGTGAGTTTTTACCGTGGCCCTTTGACAAAAATCATTTTTTTCTGTGATCATTTTACGAAATTCACATTTTATCTGCGATCCTTTCATGAAATCAGTTTTTTCCCGCAATCCTTTGACGAAATTCGCATTTTCCTATGATCTTTTGACAAATTTCGCACTTTTTACGCAGCGCTTTGACGAAATTTGCATTTTTTTTCACGATTCTTTGAAGTAATTAGTTTTTTACGCGTTCTTTTACGAAATTTGCATTTTTTTCACAATCTTGACAAAATTCGGGCTTTTTTCCATTATGCTTTTAAGAAATTAGTTTTTTTTCGTGCACGCTTTTGATGAAATTTGCTCTCTTTTTTGCAGTCCTTTGACAAAATTCGCGTTTTTTCTGTGATCTTTTTACGAAATTCGTGTTTTTCTTGCGTTTTTTACGGAATTCACACCTTTTTCTATGGCCCTTTGACAAATTTCTTTTTTTTTTTTTTTTTTTTTTTTTTTTTCCCCGATCAATTGATGATAATTTTTCCGCGATTCTTTTACGAAATTTGCTCTTTTTTTTTTTAAATCCTTTGACAGAATTTAGGCTTTTTCCGCGCTATTCTTTTACGAAATTCGTTTTTTTCCTGCACTCCTTTTATGAAATTCTTTATTTTTTTTACGATCCTTTCACGAAATTTGCATTTTTACGGCAACCATTTGTTGAAATTCGCAGTGGTATCTTTTTATGTCTGAATTTTTGGACTGATGGCTGATTTTTTTAAATTTTCAAAACCAAATGCCTTAAATTTTCTGAAAATTTGGAACAGAATCACGTCTGTCAAACAATAACAGGGGTCAATGCAGACAAAATTTGGGGCCTATTTAGGGCCATTTCACAAAATTCCATTTAATAAAATAGGCCCCTTCATAAAAATAAATTTAATAAAATGGGCCCCTTCACAAAAATGAACTTAATAAAACAGGCCCCTTCACAAAATTCCTTTTAATAAAATAAGGCCCCCTACGTAACATTCTTTTTCATAAAAACTGCTTTAAAATGTGTAATTTGTAAATAAAACTAGGTTACGAAACTTTAGCAAGGGGATGTAAAAAATGATTTTGTTCATAAATTCTTGGTTCAAATTTGAGTAACTGGATTTCAACTTTCGTTTAAAAAATGTTATTTTTCACAAAAATATAATAAAATTAATAAAAATAACTTCTACTTTTCGCAAAATGGGCCCCAAGAATAAAAACCTGCATCGACCCCTGAATAATAATCTGTCTGGCAAATAAATCGTACATAAAATTGGAGAATATTTTTAATTTTTCAGTATTTAAAAAAAAAAATTACAAGGACAAAAATTAAGTTTTTTTTTTTCTAAAAAATTTTTCCGCAAAGTTCCGAATTTTTGGAAAATTTTCCGCACATGCGTCTATATTATACAACTGTGTCTGCAACACTTTGGCAAAATTTATTTCATTTTTTTGCAACCCTTTGGCATTTTTTTTTTCTGCAACGCTTTAGCAAAATTTATTTATTTATTTATTTCAGCGACCTTTTGATGAATTTCGCAGGGGGGGGGGGGGGGTCCTGCGACATTATGACTAATTCCACATTTTTCGCGTGATCCATTGGCGAAATTTATTTATTTATTTATTTTTTGTGGGTGGGGGGGTCCCTTGTCAAAACGTTTTTTCTGCTATCTTTTGACGAAACATGCATTTTCTTTCCGGATTCTTTTACAAAATATGCTTTTTTTTTTCCGTAATCCTTTGAAGGAGTTGCCATTTTCTTTTCCCTGCTATCTTCTAACGATACATGCATTTGTTCCCCATCTTTTGACGAAATTTTCATTTTATTTGCAATCCTTAGACAAAACTTATTTTATTTGTGATCTTTTTAATTACGGGTGCACAACTTTTTTAAGATAAGGGCTTTTTAGAAAAAGTCTGTTTTGTCGAGGCCCACACGTGAGAGAATTCTATTTCGAGTAGCCGATCGACGAAATTTGATTTTTCTGCACATTATCGACAAAAATTGTGATATTTTCATTTCAGACCAATGAAATTCTTGATTTTTCTGAGACTGATCGACAATTCGCTATTTTCCATGCATTATGGACAAAATAACATTTTCGTGTCTGACCAACGGAATTAGTGATTATCAATCAACAAAATTTGCAATTTTTCTGACTGATCATGAAATTCATGATTCTGCATTATCTCTGATGAAATTTAAAAAAAATTTCAGGCAATAAATTGACAAATTTGAGATTTCTTTTTCTCTCTATAAACTGATGAAAATCATGATTGGTTCTGCAGTCGATCAACAGAATTCTCAATTTCTTTGTGCATCGAGAAAATTCGCTATTTTACCATAACGAAATTCTCAATGTTCCTGTACACAATCGACAAAACGCACAATTTTTCCATGCCCGATCAATGAAATTCACGATTCTTAAACTGACTGATGAAATTTTTAATTTTTTTTGTGGCAAATTGACGAAATTCATTGCAGGCCACAGGTTTTGGCATCCCTACTTTTAACAAAATTGGTGTTTTTATTTTAGCTAACGTTTGACGAAATTGATTTTTTCGGTGACAATTTCTCGAAATATGAGACATATTTTTTTATGTCCAAATTTCCAGACTGATGAATGATTTTTCATAATTTTTGGAACAGAATCGCCCCTCAATTTGCAATCAGTCACAGAAATTAACGAGAAACTTGTCATTCAATCTCGGGGGGGGGGGGGGGGGGATCTCAAAATTTGTCTCTCGGTTGCAGGACCAAAATATGAATTTCAACAATCTTTCGCCGCAAAATGTATCAACCTGTCATCCGAAAATATCACAAGGTTCGCAGGATTTGTTTTAAAATGAAACACTTTTTTGAAAACAAATTTTTTAGATGGAAGCCTCCTGCTCATGATGTGTTTTTGGGTGGGATTTCAAAATTTTGGTGATGAATCCCGCCCTGAAATTAAAGTCCTGTACTGTGTTCTACAGTAGTCTTTAAAATGAAGAAATCATGGGTTAAGCATTGATTATGTAACTGTCCAACTCTTCCTGAGAAAGTAATAAGTAACTATTTTCCCATTGGGTGTAATGTAAAAAAATACTTTTGACTGTGTCTGGGTGAATGTAACTCTGGCAATAATGGGTCATTTGCCTGGATATAAAATGCAGGTTTTTTTTTTTTTGAATTATTGAAAGTTTTCCTAAAAATTAGCCTTTAAAAATTTCTTTAGCTGTAAAATACTTTTTTTTTTCTGTGGTGCTTTCAAATTGTTGCCGTCAAGTTTTGGCGGATTCCATCTAGTTTATTTTTAAACATGGCATCATGGCGTTGTCTTTGGTTTATTAAATTTATCTTGTATTCTATAAATAACTTCGTCCTTTATTAAAATTGATTGAATTAGTTTTCAAAATTTCGTTGTCATTCAAACATTAAAAAAAAAAAAAAAAAATCTTTGTTTACATTCAAAAAATTTATCATGAATTATAGGTCAGTGAATTAGGTGCTCTACTGTATATATATTTTTTAGAGGAGGCGTGGATTGGTTATAATTTCTCAAAATTAAATTCAGCCAATTACAAATACCACAACAGTGCCAGTTGTTAGTTTAGTCTATTTTGAATGATTTTTGAGCTTCAGTACGATTTTTTCAGATTACGATTTCAGATTTTTTTGTCAAATCTGAAAGGGTAGAAATTTAAATTTTGGTATAAGGCAGAATTGATACCAATTCATAACAATATGTGCATATATAGGTAGTGAAGGAAGTGATTTAGATTTTTCAAAAATAACCTTTTTTTTATTTAAAACAAAATCTAAATTTTTTGACAGTTTGAGAAAACAATTCTTCTAAGCATCTAATAAAAAAGAAATTAATTATAAATATGAATTTTGTGATGAGATATTCCAAGAATTGTGGGGCATTTCAAAGGCCATTGAATAACACAGGAAAGTGAAAAAGCAACTTATCTCTGAGAAGGAGCTTTAATCTGATTATTCTAATAAATTTTAATTGCAACAAAGGGATAGCTTAATGCAGTGAGTAGTCAGTTATCCAAAAACACGTGAACCCAACAATTCCAGATAATTTACTTTATACTGTATATATTTTTAACTATGCAACAGTCCCATCGGTCCAATTTATTGCTTGGGTAAATTGGAGGGAAATGAATTTCCTTTTTTGTATGTTTCAGGCACTTTCGTATAAACTCATCATTACGTCTGTGTTTTGAAATTTTAAGTTAAAACCATTGAAACATTTTAAATCGATAACATTGTTTTTGCACATTTTCATTTTAGGAACAATACTTTGATCCTATCGCTCAAGCTGGTATGGTTGAATGGAGGTTTAAAACAATGAAGTTAAATTTAACACCATCCCAAAAGAAGTACCAACAAAGAGGACTATCAAAGAGGCACATGATAATCCTGAGGAGGTGTATTATCAGCAAGAAATAGAAGACAGGGTATAAATTTACATATTAATCTTAAATATATTTTTTAAGTTTTTTGTCATTGGAATTTCTTTTTTTTTGTGTGTGTGTGTGTGTTTTGTAATTGTTTTGTGACCTTACAGATACATATGTGAAAAAAAAAATTGTTTTCATATTAGTAAACTTCATACCTAGCATCTTACACTATATTGCCACTAATGATCGGCAACTTTCAATTTTAGACATTTTGTTAAATATTTAGAAATATGCTTGACATATTCATCTCGAATTTCAGGATTGAAATGAACAGGTATGATCTCATATTTAACAATGTCGATTTAATAAGGGGATCAATTAGGGGGGCAACAAAAAATCAAAGAAAAAATATATATACTTGGGATCACCCTGTAAAATAAAATGCACGAAATGATCTACCGCTACCGAATATAAATAGACATTGTGCAATATGTGTATTTTTTGTGTAAGACTAGCACGTATATTAATAGAGATATAGCGATTTATTTAAAAAAATTAAACTCTAACATGATTTTTGCTTATAACACGCAGAATTTTCAAGCCAATTTAACGCTGGTTTCAGAAAAATTGACAAAATATAATCGAAACAATATAGTGCAATTGGAATATAAATATATTAAATATTTTAGGTAATATGAGCAGTTGTATGAAATAATTTTTATCTGTGCATGTGTGAACGATAACAAGGATCATTTTACATAATTTAATAGTCAACTCTATGGAGCAACTTATTTTTAAAAAATCTAGTCAAATGTCGTAAAAATTCAGAAAGATATCGGCGTTAAAGTGAGCAAATTTTTAGTTGTTCTTTAAAAGCAGCTGAATGATAAGAGATTTTCCACAAATTGTCATTTTTAATTTTTTTTTTAAATTTCCATTTTTTATTGATGCTTTAGTTATTGGATAACCACCAGAACGAGCCTATACCATGATCAAAAGAAGTATAAAAATTGAAGCATTTTTTCCAAATCTACTCGTTGATACTTACTAAATACTTTTTTCTGAAAGTCAGTTAATAAAAATTGACAATTTGTGGAAAATCCCTTATCATTCAGTTACTTTTAGAGAAAAACTAAAAATTTGCTCACTTTAATGCCGATGTCCTTCTGAATTTTTACGATATTTGACTAGTAGATTTTTTTTAATAAGTTGCTCTATAGAATATTAAATTATGTAAAATGATCCTTGTTATCGTTTGCTCATGCACAGATAAAAATTATTTCATACAACTGCTCATATTTCCTAAAATATTTAATATAGCTATATTCCAATTGCACTATATTGTTTCTATTATATTGTCAATTTTTCTGAAACTGGCGTTAAATTGGGTTGAAAACCCTGCATGTTATAAGCAAAAAATATGCAAGAATTTTATTTTTTTAAATAAATCGCTATATTTCTATTAATATACGTGCTAGTCTTACACAAAAAATTACACATATTGCACAATGTCTGTTTATTTATATTCGGTAGTGGTAGATAATTTCGTGCATTTTACAGGGTGATCCCAAGTATTATTTTTTTCTTTGATTTTTTTGTTGGCCCCTAATTGCCCCCACCCCGTTAACAAATCGACATTGTTAAATACAAGATCATACCCAGGGATATGTTTAGGAAAATTTTAGGTCTTTTAAAGGACCCTTCACAAAATAATTTATCTTAAAACAGGACCCTTCACAAAATCTTTTATCCCCAAACAGGACCCTTCACAAAACATTTTATCCCAAAACAGGACCCTTCACAAAATTATTTGTCTCTTAAATAGACCTTTCACAGAATATTTTCACCTTCAAATTGAATTTTTCACAAATTTAGTCATTTAAAAATAAAATCTGGTCTGTAAGTAAACAGTTGAACTCACCAAAGAGCATATTACTTAGCTTTTTTTATATGAAGGATAGAACATGAAAACATCGATAATTTAAAATTCACAAAATTATGACTAGAATTTTCACAAAAATAAGAAAAACTTCACAAAAACAGGACCCTGTGAGAAAAGTGTGGACAGACCCCTGATACCTGTTTTTTTTTTTTTAATACTGAAATTTCAGAAGAATCTGTCAAGTATATTTCTAAATATTCGACAAAATGTCTAAAATTGAAAATTGCCGGTCATTAATGGCCATATAGTGTATCTTTCCTATGTGTTTAGAATGCAGTGCTATCCAGTTTCAGTTCATTTATTTAGTATCATCTATCAATCAGATACATGCCCAATAATGCACATTTTCTTCCAAGATTAGATAGAAATCCGTGACATGTGTTAGATTTGGAAGTTTTTCTTTTTAATGATAGGTAATTTTTAAAATAGAAGAGAGTAATGTTGGCGGTATAGAAATAGCATATAAAATTTAATTTTGTCATAACATTATGCAGTTTAGAAAAACAAGTCTGTATTTCTGAAATAGATATTCCTAACATGTATTTAATATGAAAAACATTTTTGTTAAAAATAGTTCCAAAAAAAAAAAAAAGGAAGCAAATTGCAATTGGATTTTCAAAATTCACTGTTTATTGAAAAAGTTTTAACAAATTTCAATGAAAGTAAGCCTTTCGATATTATTTTTTCCTTACATAATTATCACTTTGTTATTAATTAAATTATGATTAAAGGTACTGTTAAGAACATTGAAAGTTTCGATTATCTTTGTGAAATCTAGAATTTTTATAAATCTAGTCTTAGTCTTGATTTTCGAGGTTATACTGTATTAAATTAGACATGTATGTCTCAGACACATGCATTTGACTGTTGGAAGAAAACTGCCGTTTGGCTGCTTAGTTAGATTTTATGGGGTAAGGTTAAACATCATTGTTGTAATAAAACATTTCATATTTAGAATGAATTTAAATGTAGTTTCTTCCCCCCCCCCCCCCCCAAATTTAAATGATATTTTCGAAAGTATCAAAAATGTCCGATATTTTGATATATATCTGATATTTTTGATATATATCCGATATTTTCAAAATAGTCACCTTATTGCTGATAATAAATATATTCAAGCATAATATAAATTAGAAACTAAAACATATTCCACTTAACATGAAAACTTAAACAATACATTAAAAGTGCAGTTTTCTTTTTCTTTCTTTTTTTTTTACACTTAGAACAAAATTTAAAATCAACTAATTGAAAACAGAAACAATTTGCTTTATACGCTTACATCAGATTCTTTTATAGTGAAGCTGTATATATAACTGAGTATCTAAATTAGACAGTTTATGTTTCAGTGTCTGTTCTGAATTATGTCCCTCATAATAATCTACAGTTAAAAGTAAAAAATTCAAACAAAGTTTGAAAAAGATATTTGTTTTCTTCGGCTAAAAAAGTAACTATCAGAGACATAAATTCCTTATTTACAGAACAACACAGTCCATAACAGTTGGAAATTTCATTTGCACTTGTTTTGACTGAAAATATCAAAAACATCTTATACAGTGATATTTTGAAAATAAATAGCAAACATAGAAAAATATTGAAAATATCATGCATCTTGATATTTTGAAAATAAATATCAGGTAATATGAAAATATCAAAAATCTTGATATTTTGAAAATAAATATTGGATATATATTGATTGATATATATCAACGAACCCCGGTGATCGCACAGAGGGTTTCATTTATTCATTTTCCATTTTATTCACAATTGGCTGAATTTTCAGTGGTGTAACTTTTTATATAAAGCTAAAAGTTTTAGTGTATGGTTTTTTATTTCATTTTTTCTTTTCTTTTCTTTCAGAATATGCATGGGGAGGCGATTGTTTGTGTGTGTTTTGTTTGTTTGTTTTTATTCTTGGGGCCGATTTTGTGAAAAGTACAAGTTATTTTTGTGAAAAATAATATTTTGTAGCAAAAATTGAAATCCAGTTACTCAAACTTAAATGAAGAATTTGACAAAACTCCTTTAAATCCCCTTGCTAAAGTTTGTTTTCAGTGAGCTGGTTTTATTTACAATTTACACATTTTAAAACAGTTTGTATGAAAAATAATGTTACGAAGGGGCCCATTTTATTAAATTTATTTTTGTGAAGGGGCTTATTTTATTAAATAGATTTTTGTGAAGGGCCCTAAATTTTTCTTGGAATGACCCCTGTATATGTATTTTCATATTTAGAATAAATTTAATATGAAATGTAGTTTCATTTTTTCCCCCAAATTTAAATTATTGTTTAAAAAGATATGTTTGTATACATTTTGAAAATGGTAACAAAGGTGAATTTTCAACAATATTTTAAGAACTTGCTTAAGACTTTAAGAATTTATTTATATTTACTTTAATCTAAAAACTAAAATGTTTTAAAAGGTTCATAATCACTCCTTTACATTACAATTTTTGCTATTTAACTTAATTTCAATATTTTCTTTTAACACAGGAGAATAGTGACCTCATGGAGAAATGCAATTCCACTGCGAGGAATGTAATTCAACAGCCCTATCGAATCTGAAGGATCTTCAGCAGAGAAGAATACATATTTTCTTGTCTTGACAAGAAAATTTTTAATGAAAACACTGCATCTGTTGTTAAAATTGCTATCAATGCACTGCATCTGTTGTTAAAATTGCTATCATTGCTAAGTTTGTTTTTTCTTTTTGTTAAATAAAATTGTTAGTAAATAATGTTGTTGTTTTTTCCCCCCACAATATTTTGAATTGCACATTTGGCTCCTGCTTTTGACATAAAAAGCTACAATCTTATGCCATTTTAAAGTTTTATATTTCACAACAAGATTAAGAAGGAATAACTGCAAGAGAGTACCTAATGGGTTGGTGTTTATCCATTCAAGACATTGTTCCTTCTAATCCAGAAGCTAAATTCTAAAAATTATTATTGAACATAATTTAGTTTCAACAAATGATATAAAGAATTAAGTTGCACGTTGTTTGAGTCAATAAGCTCAATTTTCAGTTATTTATGCATTTGACCTTTATACAACAATATTTAGTGGAAGGTTCTTCATATACAAAAAAAAAAAAAAAAAAAAAAAATAGTATCATGACCAAAATTCTAGCTATAAGTTTTAGGATACTTGAATCCAAATCAAATGAAAGTACACATAGTGCATGAAAAATGGATAAAATTCCTAACATTTGCATATCGAGACAGATTTGTAAGTCTATTGGGCAGTAAAAGGCCATTTTAGATTTTCATTTGCATTAAAAGATCTTTTCAAATGTTAAATAGTGAACCCAAACCTTATTTTTCAATATTCTACAGTTATTTTGGTGCATAATTTATTTGTAAATGTATCAACTGCATTAAATTGACATTTATCACTCAGTGCTAATTAGCATAAAAAAAGGCTTAACAATAAATATTTCTTTAAAAGTTAGTCTATTAAGAAGTAGTGTGAATTAAATCAAGGGATAGTTACAACAAAGTATATAATAGGTGGGTGTTTATCTTTTTTGAAATATTTTCAATTTTACTTATTAAGGCCTAACACTAGCCATGTGACAAGACCTGTGATAATGTTAATTCCATGGGGAAGTTATTTTCAAATATCTTGCTTGGATTTTTAATATTTGTACATGATTCTTTTTGCATATGGTAGCTGAAGACAATATGTATTGTGGCTAGTCTTTACTTTTTTAATTTAGATTTTATATTTTATTGTAAATACTTTCATTTTTGGAACCGATTCTAAAATTTATATCTTAATACAGTAGACGCTCGATTTTACGAACTCAGTGGGATTCATATAATGTGTTCGTAAATGGGAGTAACATCAGTTCGTAAAATTGGACATCTACTGTATAAGAGAAACTAACCAAAATTAAAAATTAGCCTGCATAAAGATCCTATATCCCCCCCCCCCCTCCAAAATATATATATATATATATATATATATTTTTTTTTAAATCCAAACAATGTATTTGAAAATAATTTTCCATAAGATTAACACAAGCATCCAGATCTTTTTTAGCGACTAGTGTAGGATCTTAAGGCTGTTCTTAACTGGTCTGCTCAACAAGCGCAAAGCGTTTTGATGCATTTACAAATTAATTTTTTTAACGGAAAGATATAAAATTGGAAAGCCTTGTTATGGAAGCAATTTGGAATTGAACTGGATTTTCCATTTTTTGATCAATAAGTTATCTGTTGAGTTATAAGCGATTTTGGTTATGTGACAAACGTTTTCGCCTACTCTGGTATGTTTTTTCTCCTTTCGCGTGGAAATTCAGTTCAAAACTTCCACTTTGACACTATTTTCTGAAAAATCTATTGTGTTTAAAAAAAAAAAAAAATGGAAAAAGCAGCTCGATTACATAGTTTTAGAACAACACCACCAGCTGGTTTCATGCATTTTCGATCAAAAATAAATTCAAGCTTATGTCAGAAAGCTGCCCTTTTGAATTTGAGAACACCCTTAAGGGGAGCAGTCATCTTTTAAAAGTTGTCATTGGGATTTTTCCTTCCCTTGGCGATTTCAAGTTTTGTTTTTTTTTAGTTGTAATTTTTATTTAATTATAAATCACAGTTATTTTTTCAATCAAAAAATAGTCATTTACTATTAAATAAGAATTACAGTTATATAAACCAATATGAAGGAGTATAAAATTAGTTAATTTGAAAATGTGGCAAGAATTCTGCGTTATTTTGAATTACGTTGATAAAAATCAATCACAGGTTACTGAATTTCATTTAAAATGACATGATTTTATTTAATCAGTTAATTAGAAATCGCTCAAGGGTTTTTTTTGGTAATTTTGGCGAGTTCTCTTATGAATGAGTTTATTAGAAATCACTCAAGGGATTTTGGATGAACTCTTAAATGAGTTGATTTAATCCATGTATGAATTGTTACAAATCGCTCAAGAACTACTGGATTAAATCTGAAATGACCTCATTTCACTCAAGTTTGAATTGATTACAAAACGCTCAAGGGGTACTGGATTTAGGCTTAAATTATTTCATTTCACTCAAGTATGACTTGGTTACAAATAGCTCAAGTGCTACTGGATTTAGTCTTAAATGACTCAATTTCACTCAAGTATGAGTTGGTTACAAACCACTCAAGTACTACTGGATTTTACCTTCATTGATTTGATTTCACTCAAGTATGAGTAAAATAGAGACCACTCAAACATGAGTTGCCTAAAAACAACTCATTCACTCGAGTTGTTTCAACTCTTTATGAGAAGCTGACTTTCAAATCATGAGATGAGTGGATTTCGGCTCAACTTGAGTTATTTTGGCTCTTTCGTTTTAAGAGTGTATGTATTCTTTAGTTTTTGCTATTCTAAAAGTATTTTTTACACAAAGCTTAATAAGGATAGTTTTTTCTTATATTTAAAAGAAGGACATATAATAATGATACTCATTATTAAAAGTACTAAATATAATTTTAAAAACTGGGTTGTGCTTCAAATATTTAATATTTTTATCTTTCTATTAAAAAAATTTAGCCTAGTAGGAAAATTATTTTTGCTGTTTTATTTTTGGCTGCAAGGTATTAATCGATAATAAAGCCATGTTGGAATCCACATTTATTTCCCGTTGTTATTTCAACCTATAAAAAGAAACAATGAGTTAAAGTGGAATACAACTACATTTTAATCTAAATTTACGTAAAAGACATATAAATGAAACTTCTAAAGTCCATTTAGACGGTTAAATGTGTAAGTAAATCAGTTCCTGCAACATTACACAAATCACGTTTAATACGCGATCCCACTTAATACGCGACTTCTGCCCACTCCCTTGAAACGCGTCTTAACCGGGTTCGACTGTATATATATATATATATATTTAATATTTAATGTGTTTGTTAAGACTATATTTTACATGCGAATACTTTTTTTTAATACTCCAAAAAATAAATTGCGAATAAGTATAAATGAATGAGAAAATGGCTAATAGATTAAATTCGAAAGCATTATTTTTGTTTGTTTGTTTTTAAATAAATTAGAAATTTTAAGTTATTGAATTCTCGGTTTTACATTTTAAAAGTAAATTCGAACTGATCTTTGATATTAATACAGCCAATGCGCATGCGTGCAAGGAATAAACTGAATTTTCTCCTCTTTTTCAGACTTCCGGGAAGAATTAACGGAAAAAGCATATGTTTTCCAGGAGTGCGGAAATTATTTATTTAAAAATGACGGATAATATAGTACATAAAGACGAATTTTTCTGACATTGTAAGCATATTTATGTATAGCTTTTTTTAGATTAGAATACAATTAACTTGATATTTTTTTGTCATTCAAAATATTACGTCTTTTTTGTGGTTTCGTTTTAAGTTTATAGTATTCGGAAAGCCTTTCTTTCTATTCCACGGTGCAAATTTCATAAAAGTGGCCATAGATCACAGATGAAAAATGTTGATAACAATGACTATCTACTTATAATTAAACCTGAGTGCAGGAAACTATCGGAACGATGCACTGTAAAAAAAATTTCCGTTAAAAAACGGAAATAGTACTGGCAATCCAGACGCCAGTACTATTTCCGTTTTTTACGGAAAAAAAATTTCCGTTTTTTAACGGAAATTTTTTTTTCCGTAAATTCCAGAAAATCTTCCGTTTTTTCAAAAAATTTTTCCTTTTTTTTTTTTTTTTTTTTTTTTTTTTTTCGTATATCCGTATTTAAAATTTTTTGTTTCAAAGGCAAAAAAAAAAAAAAAAAATAAATAAATAAATAAATAAATAAATAAATAATTATACAGCTTTTCGAGAAACTTACACCTTTATGAATTTCAACGGACACGTTTATCAAGGTAGCGTACCTCTAATTTATTCAAATAACAGTAATGAAACAACACTTACCTAGGGTGGAATCGAACTGGGGAACCGGGGTGTACCAGATTAGCGCCCTTATCCTCCATGCCATGGGGACTCGAGTTACGTTTCCAAATGTCGTTACTTATTTCAGATGCTTTTTATGAAGTAAAGGCACGGTGTTAACCAAGGAACGTATTTTCGTTGGAGATATTTTTCAATTGAGTGTACAATTCTGAATATTTCCATAATTTTGAAAACTTAGCTTTTTAATTTCATGCTTTATAAAAAGAAAAAAATTAGTCTTTAAAATATTACGTGCATGAAAGAATGCATTATAAGTAATAATTGCTTCTTTTTTGCAAGATTTTAAAAATTTTATTGTACTATTATTTATTTGTATATACATCTATAATTTCGTTATTATGTTTCAGATATGTTTTAAGTTTTATGTGAGAATCCGTTAAAGTGAATAGATTAAAAAATATTAAAATTAAAAATAGAGTTTTTCAATTTTTTTAATTAAATAATGATAAGCATTATTTTAAAATCATTATGAAAAATAAACTGTAACATTTCCTTCTCAACTATCTGAAACTTAAAAAGAATTAATAAAATTCATTTAAATATCAGATTATTTTTTTTTAAATATTTTAAAAAAAATTTTAAAACAATTTTAAGACATTTTATTTAAAGAGAAAGAAAGAAAGAAAAATACTACAGTGTTAGTTTTAAAAATAAAATTTCAGCTAATTGACAGCGAAATATTGGCATTTTTGAAATTTGAAATTGGGGAGGAGGGTGGGGGGCGTAAGTCAACGCTAAAGACATAAAGTTAGAGATAATTAATAGCTAAATATTTCAGACTTCCGGGAAGAATTAACGGAAAAAGCATATGTTTTCCAGGAGTGCGGAAATTATTTATTTAAAAATGACGGATAATATAGTACATAAAGACGAATTTTTCTGACA
The DNA here is from genome assembly GCA_963932465.1 of Maratus speciosus. Lineage (NCBI taxonomy): Eukaryota > Metazoa > Arthropoda > Arachnida > Araneae > Salticidae > Maratus > Maratus speciosus. Next base: position 379,829,408 of record OZ010796.1, read on the forward strand.
TTGTAAGCATATTTATGTATAGCTTTTTTTAGATTAGAATACAATTAATTTGATATATTTTTGTCATTCAAAATATTACGTCTTTTTTGTGGTTTCGTTTTAAGTTTATAGTATTCGGAAAGCCTTTCTTTTTATCCAACGGTGCAAATTTCTTAAAAGTGGCCATAGATCACAGATGAAAAATGTTGATAACAATGACTATCTACTTATAATTAAACCTGAGTGCAGGAAACTGTCGGAACGATGCTGGTGCAAACCACTCTGGTCTGCGAATCGAACGTAGCTAAACGCCATGTTAGGCTTAATGAAAAACATAGTCTAACATATGACAGCTAAATGATATTTTTTTCTACTTGAAATCATATGTGTTAAGCATATTTTCGCATAAAACATGTGTATCATATCCGTTTATAATGTAATAAGTTCTAAATTAAAATTAAGCTATTATAAACATAGAAATCAGATCTAAACAAACGATACTGTTGCCATTCAGATTCAAATTCCAGAAAATCTACAAACGAATGAATGATTCTTTGAACGCTTTCATTAAAGAAAAATAAATACAGGTTAACGTCGATGCTGGTCTTAAAATATTTGAGAAATATATTAAAATCTTTTAATATTTTAACTTTGTTTAAAACCTTCAAAAACTATCCGATTAAGTTCTAAATTTAAGGGACAAACCAACAACAACAAGTTCTAAATTAAAAATAACGGATATAACCATCTCGTGGAGAAAAGATATAGCTTTCGCTCTAAGAAGGTCCATGCAAGCACATTGCATTACATGTATTTTTAATTTATTCAGAATGGTTATTCTTTTGCACAATTTCAGATTTCCTGTAACATTTGTTTTCTGTCTTGTATGACAAAGTAAAAAATATTCGAATTTGAATATCTAAAACTTTCGAATGCATTTACAATAAAGAATTATTGCAATGGCACTTTAGCATTATTTAAAGGGAAATTATTAAAAGGGACAACTCTTTCTATGTACCGAAGGCTGCGAGCAGCGTCTCTGTAGGCCGTTTTAATTCCCAATAAATTAGGAGCTTATGTTTCTTGCTATAATTCTTTTGGCACCAACTTTCTGTTGTAATCGTACTTTTTTTTACAATGCATGTTATCAAATTTGAAGACATTACAAATAAAATGAATATTTCTTATTGGTACAACATATTATAATTACCGTGCAGATAAAATTTTGAATTTTAGCATAGTTTGTAGCGAAAAAACAGTCACGCTAAACAACAAATTTTTAATGTAGAGGGAACCTAAACAAGCATTTTCGTCATAGAATATGTAGCTGGAAATGGCGCGTTTAAGCGCTGGTGACTAAATTGTAGTTTACATAATTTCTTTGTCCTAATCATAAAAAATCAAAGGATAATGCTTTTTGATTAACAAAATGTATGAGGCATCTTCTTATTATTTTTTTAAGTCAAAAAAATATTTTTTTAACTATTGTTTTGAAGATTTATCATTCACTTTCCATCATTTTTGACGGAGATTATATACTAGTTTTATATATTTATGTAAATAACACACTAAAGGCCTACAAAAAGCAATGTGAAGACCTAAAATGATTACAGTATATAGATATATAAGCATGAATAAATATTAAACGTAACAAGTTTTCTTTTCTTTTTTTATTGTTATTTTTAGTGTTCCGTATTTAAAAAGTGAAATCAGAACCATTATAAGATCACTCGTGTGTCTGTCAACACCTTTTTTCTAGAAATTATTGAACGTAAACAATTCAAACTTGCCAGAGTTATAAAGGCTATTGACCCACATATTTATAGATTATTAGCTATTCACAAATATTTTAAAGAAAAAAATAGGGGCTAATAAAGTTAGTTGATTTTTTTTTTTAATCGTATGGGGTATCGTTCCAGTAACATCGAACTCAAAAATATATTTGTTTTAATTTTAGGTTATTATATTTTCAGAGATATCGTCGAAAATGTACTGCAAAAATACCCCACCCCCTCCCTATTTTCGAATCTACTGTAACTAAAATTACCGAAATACTAGGCGCAGTAGGAATTTATTTAAACTTTGCAGGAAAACAATAGCGACTACCTTATTTCACATAGTTTTCAGAAAATCGCATTTTCCCATTACATACAAACTTTACTTTGCGGGTTCCCAACTGGGGAGTTGAGGGACGCTCGAGGTACCTATCGACGTGGAATCATCCAAAGATTGTTGATAATGATTTTCACAAAAATTTGTCAGTAATTAGTCGAGATATTATTTAAAACCTATCTAGAAGATAGCGGCACAGATCAAGCGGCGTTGCAAGTTCCTTACCTTCTTTCCAAGCGCGTTTGGCACAAGGTCAAGTTTAAAGTTTGTACGAGGTCTTTCTTGTACGGAACTCTTTGTGCGTGAGAAAAACTCGCACTTGTCCTATTATTTAACTGTGCACCCACGGATTTTTTAGAGGATAAAGATATATTTCGAGAATTGTTTTGAAAATTTAAAACCCTTAAACTAGCTGTTGTCGTAAAGTCAAGCAATTACTAATTTAGAAAATTTCAAATAGCTACTGGTGGCACTATAGATTTTATGTGTGTGCGCGTGTATATGTCTGAAGCCGTTTACTAAAAGGTTTTAATAAGTGCAGCAGGAAAATATATTATACTACTATTTAATACGTATTATTAGAACAAACAATTTCTATTAGAACTATTAATTTTCTTCCTACACAACATTTACTCCTTTTGTAAAAAATTATTATTAGTTCTAAAAGCAAAGAGCTGTGTGTTGAAGAAGATGTTATGTAACAAAAATCGAATTTCGTAAAAATTAAAGTGAATGCTTTTTGTTGTAAATTTAATAGATTTATTTTCTTTTTGTTAGCACATGTTTGAAATTTTAACATGTGGTATTAAACTCTCACAGAAGTACATTAACATGCAATTTTTAATTATTAAAATTTAGTAATATTATTTATGTTATTAAATAAAAACTATTAAATATGTATTAAAAATAATATCTCATGTGGAAAATTAATTAATCTTAGTATTTTAGCTTCACCATATGATAGATTACCTCATAACATCTATATGCATATGATAAAACAAATAATAATAAAAAAAATACTGTGACGTAACATCTTCAACACAGCTCTTCAATTATAAAGATACATGACCGAAAAAGTTTATAAATCTTTACAAACAAATTTTGAATTTTATGTCAACTAATTCAGTTTTAGGTCACTACATGATTGAAGAATAATTTCGTGATTTTGAGGGGGGAAATTTTTTCTGAAAAATTCCATTGTAGAGTAAAACCTACCAAAACAAAATATGTATACGGAATCAAATTTTAAATGAAAAAGATAATTGATTCATAGTCTTTTCGAAAATAAATAAATAAATGTATATACGATACAATTATACCTTCTAAAGAGGAAACCTGTCGAAAACGGAAATTTTCTCTGGTTTCTTTTTATTCCACCTTAAGAGATTTTACTATATTTTTACTATATTTAAGTTTTTATTAATTAATTCATAGATAGAACTACAAATATCCAATATTTTTTTTTTTAAGTTGACCTTAGTTTCCAATTTCTAAGAAAATCAGACAACATCTGTTTTGGTTGACAAATTCTTAAAGAATTTTGCTTTATGTAATTATTTTTTTAATTTAATTATTTAATTTATAATCACTTAAATTTTTTATTGCATTTCATTTTATTTATTTTAAATATTTAAAAGCTCTAAAATTATAATGGCTGCATACGTTTATAAATGTTTGAAAAAATATTTTGAATTCTCCATCAATCAATCAAGATAGATTTTGAGGGGGGAAATTATTGAAAAATTCCTTTGTACAATGAATCCTACCAAAACTAAATCTCTGTACGACAAAATCCTGCCTTAAATGGGGGGAAAAAATATGACCTCTTTAAAAAATGTACATACAGTTACATTTTCTAAGGCGGAAACCCGTCTAAAGTGGGATATTATGGGACTCGGTCTAAATAGATTTTACTGTACACTTAAATATTTTGTGGTGGATTGAACTATCTTCTGATGTTGTAGCAGCAGCAACCATAAGAGGATGGAAATCTTGTTCCTCCGGTTGAACTACAGTTCCAAATGTTGGAACGAGTTTTCACCATCTTTTTGCAGCTCCAAATGTTGGTTCAACTCGCAATAAAGTTCTTAACAGTGTATTTAACTTTTTTTTTTCTTTTAAACTAATAATTAGATAAACCTGCAAATTATCTATAAGTTCTGAAATTAACTATACTTTTCAATTGCCAAAATATGAGATAACATCTGCAATAGTTGGTGAACTCTGATAAGATTTTTTTAAATTTAATTTATTTTATCTGTATCCTGAAACTTCCTTTCATTGATGAAGCAAGCAGTTGACGATTCGTATCAGGTAAGAACCCGAAGGCAAGCGAGTTCATTAATTGAAAGTTCATCCCCCAAAGTGCGGAAGCTTCACCACCCACAAATATTTACACGCACATTTATGTAGGCAGGCATCTTTGCCACGGTCCCTAACGGCGGGACTATCTTTGCGTAGGGTTAAGCAAGAGAGAGGGCGAAAGAGATGGATGACTTGGAATACATTGTCATTCGCGTTTTATTGATCAGAAGGGGAACTAATCGCAAATGCATTACTCAGTTTCCCCGCGCATCATTCCCCTTTTGGTGTGATTTTACCCCTCCCTGGTTCCCAGCCGATTCCTCCCGAGAAAATATTCAGAGTTCGAGAAGAACACTGTTACATTGCATGGAAAGGCTATAGTATGTTTGCAGATGGAAAAATGCAGCTCGGAGTTACCATTTTTCTAATTTATTTTCGAAATTCAGAGACGATATTTAGGTTAACTCATTTGTTCCCAGAATTATTTCTCGACATTCTTTGCACTTTAAAAATACAACTCTTGCATTTGTTTTTTATTATTAATGCCTCACTCAGCATTTATTTTTGAATTATTGGTAGGCAAGAAAATTTGACTGTGGGGAAACAATGCAGTCAAATGAAATGTAAATGCGCGGGGCAACACCAATTTTTTAGTAATTAAATTTTATTTAGAAAAAAAAAAAAAAAAAACCGTGAGAAAAAGGCGAAAAAAGAATTTGGTTTTGCTTACCTTCTAGTATCTGACATCACATGAGTGCAAAAAACAGGATTCGCGCGGTTTTATTTTTGAATACCATTATTTTGAAATAATAATCTTCCCCTTATTTAATCTAAATTTTCTGTCATTAAAAAAAGCAAATATTAATTGGCACAAATATTGAAAATATATATTGGCAAGTAATTGGCAAGCTAATTATATATTGGCAAGCTAATTAAATAGGACAAGACAATATTCAAATCTAAATTCACACACTGAACAGATAAGCCACAAAAAAAAAAAAAACAAAAAAAAAAAAACAAAAAAAAAAAACGTAAGTTAAGAGACATTCCACCCTGACAACAAAGAAGAAAGCGTTTTGAACGCTACAATTTGTCGCATGTCTCACGCTTTTGTCTGCTTGTCTGTTCAGTGTGTGACCTGCCTACTTTCTGACACGTTCACGAAATTATTTTTATTGTACATTAGCGAAATTCGAAGGCATTTTTACAAAGTTATCAGGAAATTAAAATATATATATATATATTTAAACTATATATATATGTATATATATAAACTTTTTTATTGACCATTTGGAAAAATGGTTATTGTTCTCTGTCAGGGTAGGCAATCAAAAACATATCTGAGGCCTTTTATTGGTTGAATCCGCGTTTTATTCGTTTTCTGATTGGTCTATACAGTAATCTGTATTTCCCTTTACTTTCAACAAAGATGGATATTTCTGTTGCCACTCTGAGAAAAAAGTAATAAAAACTACAAAAAAAAAAAAATATATATATATATATATATATTAATAACTCAGAAACAAATTGAGATACAGCTTTCAAACAAATTACATTTAAAGGTACATTTTTTCTCTATACGACGGTGTAAAAAGTAATATTGTGGGGTGTTTAGAAGTTTAAGAATGAAATTTCATTTAAAATTGGTCGTCAGATTTCTTGGAAATCTGACGATAGAAGAGGCTTTTCCCGAACAGCCAATGAAATGCTTGGATAATACGTAAGTTTCAGGAAATCCGACGAGTCGGAGGCGATTTTTGTCGCTTGCAATTTTTACGTGTAATAACACTATTAATGTTTAATTCATGGCGTACGTAATGTATGATCAACTCCGTGCGATTTTTTTTATGTCTTAAATTTTAGTCTTTGAAAAAATCATTTTCCAAATGGTCGTTGTAATTTGTTAAATTGCTTTTATTTTTTATTTATTTAATAATGTTATTTTTTTTTACAACAAGGCAAAACATTTTTCAAGAAGTGTGATCAAGGACATACGATAGTCAGGGATTCGTCTTCATCAAAGGCAATTAATTATAAAAATTATATATTTATATATATATATTATTTATTATAAAATATATCATGAAATAGTTTATAGGAAAATGCAGAACGCTGTTCAATTTGAAGGCGTGTGAATAGTAGTGTCAGCAAATTTCTTGCTTTTGCGTATAAAAACGCCTTCGTGAATGTTTCAGAGAGATTTTGGTTGTGTGCGGAGTAAAAAAAAATATGGAACAAATGTTGAGAAGAAAAAAGTTTTCTGAAGGTTGATCTTAAATCCAAACCATCTACTTTTCAGGAATTCACACACACAAAAACATAGTCATGCACACATGTGTGGATTTTTCGAACTGTTTCGGTGATTCCAGATAAATATATTTAAAATTTTAGTAAAAAAATTTAAAATAGATTCTCTAAACCCATTTTCATGGCAGATTAACCCTTAAATGCCTGAATTTTCAAAAATGATTGTAATAATGGTTTTCGGCTTTCATTTTTTAAATAAATCATGGGAAAAATACTTAAAAAAAATCATATTTTAATTTAAGTTTAGTTTAAGTCTAAAAAACAGTTTGTTACTAATCGGCAATACTGGTGTTTAATTGAAAAAATAATTTCCCTTCATAAAATTCTATATTATTAAACACACAAGAATTTTAGGAACTATAATAAGAGATCAATTTTACTTGCTCATTGCAGGTCAAAATAGGGTATTTCGCAAGCTCCCAAACAAAACAAAAAGAACAAGTAGCAACAATTGAAAAAATAAATCTATCTTTATTTTTAAACAGCACAAGTGTTGCCATCTACATGTTGAAAATCGATTTAATAATATTTTCAGAATGTATTTTATTGGCAACATTAGGCATTATAGCTTCAATATTATTCTAATAGTATTATATAGCCTAAATTGAGTATGTTGCCGAAAAGCAACACCAGGCATTTAAGGGTTAAGTTAGCAACTAACTATGATCAAAGGTGTATGATATCTATAGAAATTAAAACAGCTGTTTTTTTTTTTTTTACACCTGACTATTAAAAAAAAACAAAAAAAAACAAAAAAAAAAACATGCATTATGGGGGTACTCAAATCCAAACTGTTTATTTTTTCTGACTCATTTTAAAATTCATTTTTGCTCTCAAATGCATCCATTGGCAGGTTCTCTTATTTAGAAACTAATATAATGTGTCGTATTGGTGATTTCTTTTATAAAGGCAAAATATATCTAAAAAAATGCTGTCAAAGAGGGCATTTTGAACCGAATTTCCGAAGCGATATTGCTGGAAACGAAAAAAAAATGGGCGTACTGAGAAAATAATTGTTTATAAATCAAGTTCTAATTGAACGAATCTGCAAAAAAGGAAAACACAGGTCGCTTATAAATCTCTTCAAAAATCACGTCAGCAAGTTTCATATTTTCACTTTTAAAAATGAGTCTGAAAATGTGTCAGAAAATTTCGAGTTGTTTATTAAAAATATTTTTTTTTAATACAATCTTAAGAGGTTTGATTTTATCAAGTTATTTTACTTTGTTGTTCTTTGACAAGTCTTAAGCAACCCTGGACTTGAGAATATCTAAACATTATTCAATAAGGTTTTCCCAGCCGACTCTATTTTGAGGCACAAAGCTGATTATTTTCATCATTAATGTTTCATTTAATTCATCATTTACAGTTCTATTATTTTCATCATTAATGTTTCATTTAATTCATCATTTACAGTTCTATTATGCATGAAATTTAGAGAACTCTTAAACGTTGTATGTTATTTAAAGTTTCTCAATACTTACCTTGATAGACAGGCAACAGACTGGATTATTAGTTTCATGAGACTTCTGGTTTTGATGAGATTTTACTAGGTGAAACAAAACAATCAGTTGGCCACAGGCAATAGTCAGGTGTGCAAGAAATCTAGAAATGCTTTCAGAGATCTCTCTCTAAAATGTTAATCCAGGGTTCAAAAAGAGGTTCCTTCCTGCAATAACAACAGCACTTTAAAGATTTTCTCAAATTCAGTCGTTTATATTAATTCAAAAATCGTAAACTTATTCTGACAAACTCTTAAATGGTGTTCATACCGGGGAAAACACTAATATCAAAATAAAAAGTGTGAAATCTATTTTCAAAATTTGTGAATTTTGATTCTAAATTTGCATTCTGCATATATTTGTACAGTAAAATGAAAAAAAAAAATATATATATATATGATATTATAAAATATGTATGATATTAAAAATATAGTAGTTTATCTAATTACGAAAATCAAGATTTAAATTTCAATTCTGTTTTCCCATAATAATTGGGTTATTATAATGGTGTATAAATAAAAGAAAGAAAACACGAAACTACAAAAGTAACAAATGATAAAAAAGAGTAATATTTACTAAAAAAAAAAAAAAAAAAAAAAAAAAAAAAAAAAAAAAAAAAAAATTAAAAAATATCAATTATGATAAATAAAGTGGCTATTTTTCAAGCTTTAACCATTATTTTTAAAGAATTTAACATTTGTTTAAAATTCAGTCAAATGTATTTTTATAAATTATTACGGTCTGTCTGTGATTAAAATCGATATATTCTTAAAATATACTGTATTTTTTTATGTGCTGTAACTGTAACAAAATCTTTAGAATAATAATAAAAAAATAGTTACAATTAATAATAATTGAAACTGAATGCAAATAATTGCAACTAAAATGGCTATTTTTGAAACCTCTGTTTTTTTTTTTTTTTTTTTTTTTTTTAAGTTATGTAAAATTTAACACTTGCAAAATAAATAAATAAATAAATAAATACAATAAAAATAATTAGATTAACATTTTAAAGTCCGATATTTCTTCCATGTACCATTCGAGATATTTTTTAATGTACTCTTTATTTTCTTTCCTAGGGTTGTATAGTTATCTTTAACAATGGTTTACTAAACACTTACAAACAATGGTTTATATTTTAAATAAATATTATATGGTGATTCTTTTTTCCTAGATTCTTTTTTTAGTTAATATCTTTATAATATAAAAGAAACAATAATTATAGCTGATAATAATGATAAATCAAACAACTATTTTTCAAACAATCATTAAAAAAATGTAAAAACTTGTTATGGTATGTATATTTCTTCAACGAAGTTCAAATGTTTTATAAGGTAGGCTTCATCTTTTTTCTGGAGCTGTAAAATCTCTTTAACAATGGTTTCCTCATCGATTCTTTTTGAATTATTAAAAAAAAAAAGTTATTATTAATAACATTAATAAACAAAATAAACATTAAAAAAATTGTAATTTTTTTCTGAAAGTAACTTTTTTTTTTTTTTTTTTTAATCTTGTCAAAGGTATTTTAAGCATAACTTGTTATAGTCTGCCTTTGAATGAACTTATTGGTTATTTTTAATGGGTTATTTTTATGATATTCTGAATTTCTTTGTCTAATGCTGTAACGCTTTTGCTCATCTATAGTTTTAGAATGTAATATATATATATTTTTTTTTATTAATCCTCAGGGGTCGATCCAGACAAAATTTGGGGCCTATTTAGAGCCCCTTCACAAAAATCTATTTAATAAAACAGGCCCCTTCACAAAATTCTGTTTCATAAAAAAATACTCTTCATTAATTATTTAATATTGTTAGGTTTTTAAATGTGTAATTTACAGAAAACAAGTTCACCAGAAATGAAAACTTTAACAGAAGGATTTAAAGAAGTTATTATTAATAAATGCTTGGTGCAAATTTCGGTAACTTGATTTCGCCTTTCATTTCAAAATGTTACTTTTCACAAAAATATAATAAATTTCGCAAAAATAACTTTTATATTTCACAAAATGGGCTCCAAGAAAAAATCCCTGCATCGACCCCTGATCGTAGTTATATGCAAAGCGGCTATGTTTCAAACATTTTATTACTATTTTAGAAACATAGATAGAATATAAAGTTTGCTTAAAAGTCCAATAAAAAATTCTTTAAAAACTTATTATGGTCTATTTTTCAATGAATTCTAGATACTTTTAAGATATTCTGCATTATTTTTTTCTAGTGCTGTAACTCTCTTTAACAATGGTTTGTTCATCAATATCTTTGGACACTTTTAATGAGAAAGAAGAATGAAGAGCTTTTATTTATTTTCAATGCTTCATGTAATAAATCTTCCTTCCTGACAGTTACATATCCTGGCATACGTTGAACACAGCATATATACTTTCCATTTCAATTCTTATATAGTCTGTTGCGCCATTAGATATCTTTACGTATGACACATCCGCACTCAGTTGAACAGATCTGCCTTTTCAATGTCTACTATCAATTATGAAATGGATGTTCTGTGACATTCAGAGAAAATGAGCCTAAGACTTTTGTTTGTTATTCGTATATTGAAGTCCTAGCTGTAGCTATCGTTTCATTACTTACCAGAAAGTGGCATTTTTAATCAGAATTTCTTATTTCTATCTTAATTTGGTCACGTATAATGCTTTTTTCTTAATCATCGCCTTGATTGTAGCATCATTTATAACGGTGATCATATTGTAGAAAGATGAAAAGGAAGTTTAATTAATTTTCTTGAAAAAAAGATATTTATCAAAAGGCAATGTAATGAAACTGAATTCCCATTAATCAATTAATTTTATAAACCCTCCCCCATCCCCTCATAAAAAATTATAGAAAGCATTTAAAAAATATATATATTTCACTCAGTAGTTCGCAAGCTTCTTCATAAACAGCTGGTATACACTGTAAAAAAAAAAAAAAAAAAAAAAAAAAAAAAAGAGCTCTAATTCTACAGATGTAAAGTTACAGAAATCTGTACACTTACTAAAATTTTATCTGTACACTGTACAAAAAAAGATGCATAAATCTACAAAACTAGTTTTTGTAAAGCTACAGGAATCTGTAGCTTTACAAAAGAATCTACTAAAATTACAGTTATCTTACTAAAATTTTATCTGTAACCCTGGTTGAAGTTACATAAAAAGTTCTATTTAAGAAGAAAAATTGAAATAAGAAAATGAGAAAAAATTTAGTAGCTTTACAGATTTTTTTTTACAGTGTACATTGAACACACTTTGCATTTTAATTCTTATATATTTTATTGCGTCATCAGATATCTTAACGTCCACATCCTTAAACAATCGAACATATCTTCTTTTCAATATCCGTTATCAATTATTAAATAGACGTTTTGTGACATTCAGAGAAAATCAGCAAGAAAATGGGTGCCTGCATTGTAAAAAAAAAAATCCTATAAAGTTAGTAAGCATTTTCTAGGAAACTGGGATGTCAAGCATATTTTGAGCAACGACAGCAACAAAAAATCATGTAACAGATACACGTTTGCACTGTAAATAAATGAAAAAAAAATCTGTAATGTTACTAAAAATTTTTAACGACAGCAACAAAAAATCATATAACAGATACACGTTTGCACTGTAAATAAAAAAAAAATCTGTAAGGTTACTAAGAATATTTTAGGAAACTGGGATGCTTAGAACTTTTTATGTAGTAACTGGAACCTGGGTTACAGATAAAATTTTAGTAAGATTAATGTATTTTTAGTAGATTCTTTTGTAAAGCTACATATTTCTGTAGCTTTTCAAGAACTAGTTTCGTAGATTTACATTTTTTTTTTTTTTTTTTTTTTTTTTTGGTACAGTGTACAGATAAAATTTTAGTAAGCATACAGATTTCCGCAACTTTACATCTGTAGAATTACATTTTTTTATAGTGTATTATTCGCATATTGAAGTGATAGTGATGATGTGACTGGCGGTTTGTATGGTGTTTATTTATTTACAAGAAAACATCATTTAATTCAGAATTTATTACATATGTCTTAATTTTACTAAGTACACATGATTATTGAAAGAATTTATATTTCTCATAATTATACTCCTAATAAACTTGAGAACATTTTATGACCGCTATCAATTATGAAATAGACGTTTTATGACATTCAGAGAAAAAGGTCTGAGGAAGTTCTGAGGTATAGAAGGAAAATGAATGTAAGGCTGGCCATAACCACTGAGTTGACAGGAGGAAGATGAAGTGCGACTTTTAGGAGGAGAAACAAGTCAAAACAAAGAAGAACGCTGTTTCAAACTTTCTTTTTCTCTGAAGTCGAGCAAAATGTTGCATCAGACGACTCGGTGTGCGGCCTGCCTTAGACTTTTGTTTGTTATTCCTACATTGAAGTCATATACGCTGTAAAAAAAGGACTAAAATGCGTAAATTGTACTGGCAATCAAGAAGCCAGACTATTTCCGTATTTTAATGGAAATTTCCCCCTTAAATTACAGAAAATTTTCCGTTTTTCTGGAATTTACTGGATAAAATTTTCGTTAAAATGCGGAAATAGTACTGGCGTCTCGATTGCCAGTACAATTTCCGTATTTTAGTCCGTTTTTTTACAGTGTAAGCTTGCGCTTTTAAAAATATCTATTATCTTTGCGGCGGAATGTTTATCTGCTATTAAACTGACTGCAAAAACAATAAAAATTATTAACTTTATAAAACAACTTTCTCTTAACACGTTGACCATCACAGATTGCGACAAAGTGGCTATTCGGCAGACATTTACAAAGATGTTTACAGTGTTTATCGAGTAGGTTCACATTTCTCAATCGCGGCAATGTTTGTTAATTTTATACAAAATATTAATTTTATATATTTTTAATTAAAATATATTAAACTTTAGTTTTTTACACGTGGAATACCAAACATTCTCGGGGGAGACTTTCTTTTCTTTTTCTTAAAAAAAAAAAAAAAAAATACATGGTAATAAATTATCAATGGTCACGTTTCATAGGAATAAACTGTCTTCAATGAAAATATTGATGGCACACATATTCGCGTGGTATGACGCACGGTAAATATTTTTGTCGCACATATTTCCGTGCCATGGCACCGAATGTGTTAAAAGCAGGCATTTCCCGTGAAAATATGTAATTGTAAAAATTATCTTTTTTTTTTTTTTTTTTTTTTTTTAAATGTCTAAAGCTTTTAAACTAATTTATGCATTTAGGGTTGATTTTTGACGGCCGATTATCTACACGAGGGATACAGGCCCAAGGGGGAGTTGCCCTCCGTAGGGGTCTTTTTGAGGGAACCTAACCCGTATTTACGCAAGGTTTCCCAAGGTTCGAAGAAAACCACGAAAACTCCGAACGGTTAGCTCGACGGGCGTGATTGGGTTCGAACCCAGCACCTCCCATTTACCAGCTTCGAGAGCAGAACCTCTCAGCCACTGGTGGGGCATTTATGAATTTAGAAAATGACAGTCCCAACTAATGAAATAGATAACGATCAAATTCTGCATTTTAGTTCATTCATGTAGTCTACAATTTTCTTTGAAACTCACTTTCAAACAACACGTCCTTAAAAAAATATATACAAAGATGTTTCATATATGAGCTTTTAAAACATAAACTTTTCAAGAAAAGTATCAGTATTTATATCACATTTATTTAATCCAAAAAATCTACATAGTATGCTGAAAAAAAGAAAAAGTATGTTACTTTGAAAGGTTAAAATTTTACCTGAAACTATTTTGTATGACTCACACAAAACGGAGAAAAGAATCTTCATTGAAATAATTTAATGTCTCTAGAACTTCTTACTGAATTGAAAAGTAATTGAAAACTGCAATTTTAAAAGTAAGATCTATCATAGAGAAATTGGAAAATACAAGTTTTAATATCAGTGTATATTTTCATATATTTAGCAGATTTATCCAGTTCTACATTTTATTCCAAACTTCATAATTTGTTTCTCTTTATTTTTTAATCCAACCAATCCAAACAAGTATTTGTAAATCGTCAGTCGTTTTCTCATTTATCACCTGTAAAATGCAATATTTTATGCGAAAACATCCAATGACAATTCATTCGGAAAATATTCCAAACAAAAATTGGAAACGTAAAGAATAAAAGAATACCACAGATTGGAACAAACTTTTCAGTTCTCTCTTTTCAATTGATTTCATTTTAATGAATGTCAGTCTGAGGAAATTGATCTTTCGTTGTGAAATATCTTATTGATGGTATTGATCGCAGAAAAGTACCAAGGGACCTAACATCCTATTTATCCGGCTCTAGGTTGAGCCATGTAATTTGTGCATTTTTCCCTCTCCTGCTTGCCGGTCATTCACAGTCGCAGAAAATGAGGTATAAGTCAGAGATAGTAAGTCATAGTACATGGGGGAGGGAGATACTAGAATGCTATATACAAAGCAAGAAAAGACTGCGGGAAATAGAAAAAAAATAACAAAGATATAATATGCTATATAAAGCATAAAAAAAATCCTCTACCAGGGTTAGCAATCGAAGATATCGAAATCTACCGTTGCAACAACGTGTGAATGTGTTAATGATAGACCAGATTAACAATGCTTGGGAACGTGCTTTGTTGAATGGTAATTCCGATGATTCTATACTTCTACACTCGTTTTGGCTTAAAAAAGAATATGGGGAACAAGAATAGAAGTGGATGTAATTATTGGTGTAAAATAGAAGTGTATTTTTAGAAAAGTTGTACAGGAAATAGAGGGTCAATATATGAGTACTTGGGATTTTTCATCAGCATTTGAGAAAGATTTATGTCAGTCATAGAAATGGAACTTTTAAATAAGCGTGTTTCGTCAGTTCATAATTGAAGAGCTGAGTGGATGAACATGCTATGCTACATTTTCTAATTTTTTTTAATCTTTTGAATGAAAGCGTTATGGGGTATCCTATCACATGGTGAAGCTAAAATACTAAAAGTCTATTGAGTCTTGAAGATTTAAGACATTCATTAATATTTAATATTTTAATATTTAATAATGTCAATAATATTAATAATTTTTAATATTTGAAAATTAAATATGAATAAGTTTTACTGAGAGAATTTAATACCATACCTGTTAATATTTTAAACACATATGGTATCAAACGGAAAATAAACCGTTAAAATTCATAGCAAAAACTTTCACTTCAAAATTCTTCAAATGTAATTTTTGTTACTTAACATGTTCTTCCACTAGCTCTCCAATTTAATCCTTTGAAAGATGGAAATAAAGATATGTAAACCAAAAATAAAGAGTTACTGTAAGATAAGCATTATTTCACTGATCAAAAAGTTTTATTAGCATTTCATTTGTGATTCCATGTGTGTAATTCATGCAATATTTTTTTAAAATATTTAGTATAATCGCAACACACACGTTGGAAATTTTTTATTTTATGACGAACAGTTTTCTGAGTTTAAAAGTAAATTCAAGATTAAATTAAGAAATAATCGACACTCTTATCAATGGTATAAATGGTAAATTCCTCGTCAAAATCCCCCTTATTCCTCTTGGAATTTTGTCGGCACTTTCACTTGACTGTATAGCTTTTCCACTACTTTTAAATCGATGTAGCAGCAGTCATCTAATCTGACAAAAGAAAAAAAAAAAGCACCTTTCATACTATGACCGCAAACAAAATCCATATTTTTGTGGTTTATTTGTGTTTTAGTCCGGCGTGTCCCGTAAAAGGCTTGTTTAAACAATTCAAGTCAAGGTATCTATATAAATTATTCATCTGACTTATCTTTTTCAAAGCATCATATAAACAGCATGCACACTTCAAAGTAAACCATTCTATTAAAAAATTCTTTTGAAAAATGATTATTCGAAATTAAAATACTACATCGAATGTAAAATTAACTGAATTTTTTACACTTTTTAAGCTACTGAATCTTGATTACGACATTTATGCACAAATTACGAAATTTATTATACTTTCCCTTCAATTTAAAAGTGTTATATAGCGTGAAATGAATGTGTTAATGGTTTAGGTATAAAACGTATTTCAAATTCAAACAAGAAAGAATAATCACGCGTCAAGCATAGATTACGAAACACTTTCCAACTCTCCCATAATACTGTAACAAGTTGAAGGAAAACAAATAAACAAGTTTAAGTTCAATTAAATGGGAGACCTACCCAAGGGCCCCACCCAAGATAAGTAAACAATTGAGAAAACGCATAACACATTTGAAAACCAAATCTCGGCAATTAATGTCCATAGTAGGAAAGGTACTCGAATATATTTTGTGCAGCCTGTATAAAATCAATAGATTACGCGGAAAGACAAATGAACGATCATGCAGAAAGACAGAAAAAACGAATTCATAAACAGTTTTCAACTATTAGAAATGGTGCAGTTGCAATGCTTCGTTAATTTTTTAAAACTTGATGCAGCATTTTCAAAACTTTCCAAAGCAGTTGAAAAGTATTTCCTGCCTTGATTTCGGCTTATCTGTCTTCCGTCTGTCCAATTCTCTGTGCCCTATTGCATGCATCTGCCCTATTGTATGCATCTCCTATTGCATACTCTGATTTCCATGTAATTTAAATACGTTAATAAGGTTTACATTATATTCGCTATTGAAAATGAGGTATCTAGTAATTGCATTTTGTTTGCCGGGGCACTCAAAAGAATTCCGCTGCATTATCGTCAACTGCGAAACATTGTTTGCAGTCTATTTTAAAGCTGTTACAGAATTCCAACTATATTGAAATTGATATACATCACTTCAGTACGCTACAAGATGCTTAAGTTAGAATGTGGTATGCATTTCATTCATCATTCATTTACAGGAACACACAAAAAAATTCGGTTACAGTGTTGTCTGTGAGCGGTAATTGCTGGAAGCGCGTTTTCAGTTGCGGTATATGTTTTTTAGTTTAAATATTTTTTTACATATTACTTGTGCATAAAGTCTGTAGATCATATAAAGAGCTATACAAAAGATTGGGTAAGCATTGCTGCCCATGGGCGTAAATTGTTAAAGGATGGTTTTTAATTGTGTTATGCACTTTTCAACTAAATTATATTTACTACATTAAGAAATATTTGTAGAATATAAATAAATTCATATACAGAGCTAAACAAAAAATAGGATACATTGCGATCTATTGGTAATTTCCCGAAGTGCGTTTTTAGTTATGTTATGAATATTTTACCTGAATCAAATTTTAATTAAATGTGTGGTGCGCATAAAAATCTGTTGAAGGTATACGTGGCTATACAAAAGAATTCGAGCACACTTCAGTATTGAGGGAAATCGCTGAAGGTGAACTTTCAATAGTGTTATGCGTTTTTGAACAGAATTAAATTTTAGCATACGAAGTATAGTAAAATAAAAATCAATATACAACACTGGATAAAATTATTCGGATACCTTTCCGACTTTACATGGTAACTGCTGAAATTTGATTTTCAAATGTTTTGCGTTTTCTAAATTGTTTACTTAGTTACCTTCTTTTACCTTATTAAACGATCAAATTCCGTTACAGTATTCTGAATGTGTTGGAAAGTGTTGCATAATCTATGCTTGACGCATGTTTTTAGGTGCGTTCGTAATTATGTAAATACGTAGCACCTACAGTCATCGTTCGGTCCGTCTGTCTGTCCATCTGTCCGCATATAACAGAGCAAAAACTAGCCAACCAAATGGTCTGCAATTAAATTTATAATTGTCTTAAAATTTTGTCGAGTCATTTCAAATTTTATGAAAATCGGATGTATAGTTTAATTACAGGGACAGTCAAAATTTTTCCGTTACATTACGGCCAATGGGAAAAAATAGTTCAAGTGCATTTTAATGACGTTACAGCCTTTCGAACAGAAAGAAATTGATATGCACTTATGAAGTGCACTAAAATATACATTCAGTACAATATGCGGTGCAGAAAATACTTATTAAGCTAGTTATAGTACGAACGCACCTCATTTGCGACGTTTGATGTACAATTTCCAACTTGTTCTATTTTTTGTTCAAATCAAAATGAACTGAAACAATAAAGCACAGTAATCTCGCGATCATCAAGTATGATACAAAAATATTTGAGTGATGTAAAATATAAACAGCGTTTAAAGAAACTATTACCATTTCATTTATAGATATTTCGATTTTACCCCCCCCCTCCCCAACTTCTATCAGAATTTACTCTTTTCATTGAGATTTTATTCATGTATGGAGCCTATAGCTGACCATAAATCCATATCATGACCGTTCGTCACACGACCAAAATAAACAAAGGCCGATCTTTGCAGATCGATTGATATTCTTATTGACATCAATTTTAGCAGTTATTAAATAATTCATCATATCCTTGTACTTTTCAATTTAGGAGTTTTTATGTTACATGCATTTGGGCTTTGGACAATATACCGAAAGATTCTAATTTTAGAGGATAAATCTATAAGCAAGTTTTGACGAAAACTTTCAGTTTCTCATCCACTTAGTTTATTGTACTTGTAGATTCTAGATTCTTTTCAGTACTTCGGAGATAAATAAGAGATTCAGTCTAAATATTAGTGCTTTTAAAAAAGAATCTTTTAATAGAAGATTTTTGGTATTGATTTCGAAAGTTGAATAACTATATATTTCTGAAAGCATCAATAGAACAAGTCAAAGGATAAAACTTATATCCTAAAACATCTATTTCCTTTTTATTCCTAGAAACTAAACATCGCTCTTTAATTTAAAAATATGAGCATTGTTTAAATGCCTAATATAAACATTATTTATTTAATTAATTAATTTTTAAGGCAACATTTATCTTTTTACAAGAATTTCTAAATATTTTTTTATAATTTATTAAAATTTTCAGTGTCGCAAAACCTATAATATTTTAATTTTTTTATTTTAAATTTAAAAGCATAACCATCTTCGTCTTTTAGTAAAATTTCAAAATTATTTTTTGCCGGAATTCATGGTTTGCAAGCAACTGAAACTTCAGTTGGAAAGAGTAAATTTATTGATCGTATACATTTGTGTAATTTAAAATACAAAACAATTTCAAATGAAGTGTGATTTGACCTTATCTAGCAATAGCACAATGCTGTAGCTATTCTGCATATTCAATCAAAAACTTTCAACAGAAAAGTTTTTACATGTTTGCAAACTTCACTCTTAAATATAAATACTATCACTAACACATTACTTCTACTATCAAGATAATTTTCGCTGCTCGAGTTTCAAAATAGTTATTTTCATCTTAAATCTGCAGCCTTTGTATTGGATTTTCTGAAATCTGTCAAACGTCATAAGGGACATTTTATGGAATACAGTCCCGGAGACGGTATATTGACAACTGTCTGATTTGGCCACACAAAGGACCTAGGTCCGGAAACTGCAGGGAAAAACGCTCATAACGCTTATGAACGCCTCTAGCTACCACCTTAGACCAGTGTCAGCAACCCATTCGCTGGAATTATGTTTTTGCCAAAAATCATTTATCATGAACACTCCCCTTACTAGCACAAGGACAGGTGGTAACTTCGAAGTGACACAGCCGTCACTAGATCGACCATGCACCAGGTGGGGTCATTCAGAAATATTACTTGAAGTCAAAATCAAAGTCAGATGGGACAGATGATCAGATCGTTGGGAAGAAAGTATTGAGAAGCTACCATGTATCTAGTTACACGCTAACTGCTTTATCGCCAGATAGCCACAAATATTGAGATTTATTTTGCAAAGATATCTATTATTTAAGTTTAGATATAATTTGTGAAATACCGTAACATATGCAGCAATATGCTTCTAAATTTACTGAATTACTACAGCAGAAACACAGAGGACAATTGGCAATTAAATGACATGACAAATAAAAATTGTAGAAGACGATTTTCATAAACCGTTTTGTCACATTTGTGGTGGAAAACATGCACACGTCTTTTATAATAGTATAGCTTACGTTTTTATTTATTTAATTTTAAATTTAAATTTAAGAGATATTACCGTCTTCGTCCTTTAATAAAATTATATTCGAAAACAAAGTCTAAATTTCCAGCTTATGTTTATCCAAATTTATTGTATACGTTTACATGTGGCTGCACATTAAATTATAGTAATTTGATTGATAGTATGCATTTACATAATTCAGTATAGAAAGTAATTTCACTTGAAGCGATACTTGTTCTTACCTAGGAACTTGTCTTAGGGCTTTGGCTAGTAACAGTACTTTAATCCAGCATTTGGTCTTTTTTCAGTTGCACTCTGAAGCGAAAAAATTTTTCAAAAATCGTAAATATACGGGCAACAAATTACCGGAGCACCTGGTGATTGGAAGAGAGTTTTCCTCTACTTGGAGAGATTTTCGTTTTTTGACTGGAAAATTTAAGGAAATTTTGGTTATAGGTCTCCGATTTTTTCGTGTGTTGAGCATGAAAAAAGGACATACGTAAAAATTAATACGAATAATTTCGTGTAATTCGAAAAAAGTACTAAAAAACACAGTTGGTAGAACCCCTATGATTTGACGAAAATTCAATTTAAATTCAATGATTTCAGGTAATTGTTTCGTTAGATTGGGGAATTTTCTGTATTTTGGGAGAAAATGGGCAAAACAAAGCGGAAATTTTTGTACTTAAACAAAATATGAGCAATGGAAAAAATTTGTTCAACTCACAAATATTTTTAAGAGTATGTGACAGCGTTTGCAGTACATCATTACGCTCCAGTTCTTCGATTTGGCATTTCTTCTTTGCAACATAACTTTATTTTAATCAAAATCTCTCATTTCGTAAATAAAACGTATGTTATTTTATTTTATATTAGATACAATATTTTTTTAATTACAAATTCCTGATTTAATTCAAACCAAATATTTGCTTAATATGAACCATTATTTAACTATTATTATCAGATACAAACAAAATTGCTTGATTACTAAATAATTTATTTCGTCCGTTACTCCTTAACCCTCCCAGTACTAAGAGCAAAATATTATTGATCCCATAGGTAATTATAATGTTTAGTCCAGAAAACTGATCAAAAGATAAAATATCGACTTAATACTAGCAATCAAGATTTTTTAGAAAGAGGAAAATGTAATTTTCACAATATTACGAATATTTAAATTAGTACAAAAACTCAAGTAGAAAAAAGCAATAACATTTTATAAGAAGTAATGGTTGTAACGCATATTAACTACCTTCAGTTCTGCTGCTCTTCTTTCTGACAATCAAGACACAAAATAACACGTGAAATATGACTTTTACACATAAACTGTCGTCTGCATTTGTTGCACATCTGAGAATATTGGGTGTTATGATAAAAACCTTTCCTTTATTCACTGATTGTCTGAGATGGGGTCAATGTGACCTCGTCTGCAATTTCTACAAATAAACAAAAAAAAAAAAAAAAAAAAATATCTGTGCGAAACTTACTAAGTTGACAAAATTATTTAAGAGATCTTTACAGGGGAATTCCCAGAAAATTATTTTAGCATACGTATTCTAAGTGGAAGAAAAACTGCAAAATGTCCAGATGAGTTCAAATTGACCCCATCTTAGAACTACGAGGGTTAATATTTCTTCAAATATATACCATTGTTTTGGGCAGAGGGCATGCATACTTTGATTTATCATAACCGTCTTTATCCGTTACGAAAATAACTTTTTGTAACTTATCACAGAGACCGATCTTTTAAATATGAAAGAGTCGGTCTTAAATTTTAAGGAAATAAAAATGTTTAGAATTTTTTTTAAGTTATTTCAAATGCATTTAGTTTTAATTGTTTATTTATTATTTCAAATGAAGATATTTTACGTAAACAATTTCAAATAAAGAGATATGAATTTTATTAGATGCAAATTTCCAACTGGGCGAAAAATGTCCGGACCAGGATTCGAACCAGGGATCTCCCATTGCTGAAGCCGCCAGTGCTCTACCATCTGAGCTATCCCGGACGAATCTGGTGGAACTTTTTCACCCAGCTAACCTTAATGATTATAGCATCTGGTCTGAAACTTGGTTCAGCTCAACAGAATGAATCACAGGTAATGGAACTCCAGAAATCGATGTATGCGTAATTACACTACAATAATTTTAATACAATTATTCTAATTGGTAATTGGTAAATAAATCATATTAGATGTAAATTTCCAACTGCGCAAATAATGTCCGGACCAGGATTCGAACCAGGGATCTCCTGGCTGAAGCCGCCAGTGCTCTACCATCTGAGCTATCCCGGACGAATCTGGTGGAACTTTTTCACCCAGCTAACCTTAATGATTATAGCATCTGCTCTGAAACTTGGTTCAGCTCAACAGAATAAATCACAGGTAAAACAATCAAAATAACAAAACAAACAACAAATCAAAAACAAACAAAATAAATCACAGGTCTGGAACTCCAGAAATCGCTGGATGCGTAGTTAAACTAGACGCATTTATGCGACAGCATGTATTTATTACCATTGTAGTATTTTTATTCATTGGTGTGTAAAGAAGACTGCAGTAGTAAATCCCTCGAAATTACGAAAAGATTTTAAAAAAAGATCGTACGTTTTGTAAATTAGAGTTTCTTGAACAAAAAAAAAAAAAAAAATAAATAAAAAAAAAATAAAAATTGTAAGCCACATGTTATAATAAAGGTTTTCCCATGTTTATTTATATTTAACTTTATGCTCCCTACTGTATAAAAATATTTGTTAATAGCTGTCTAAAAGTATTTTTTACTTTTTAAATAATAGTGTTTGTATGTATGTTTTCATGTTCATATTTTATTGCATTATAAACTAAACTTACAAATATTCGGTAAAGATGCTTTTAAAATTATCGAATACATTTGCCTCCTCCTTTTCCATATACTTAATGAGAATAATTCTTAAGAAAGAAAAAGTGATCATTATTACACAGTTATTTTAATATTTATTCCTAAATTAATATTTTATTTTCGTTATGAATTTTTGGGAAAATAAGAAATAAAATCTTTATTTTATTATATATAAGTTCCATACAAATCGGTTAGCGATAAATGAAAGGTTTATGCGGGGCCGAAACTAGCCTTTTTTGCAATCGGGACAAACATGGATTTTGCCCCCCCCCCCCCCCCCCCCCCACCACCACCACCACTCTTCCACAAAGTATATTTACAAAGAGAATTTTGCTAATTTTCTAATAGCCGAATTATTTTAAAATTAAAAATATGTAATCATAAAATATGTAATACTGAACTACGTAATCTACAATGGCGGATCCAAGGGGGAGGTCATGGGGTAATGACCCCCCCCCCCCCCTGAACACCAAGAAAAATATTCTAAAGATCATTTTTAAAATGAAATATTCAGTAGATTCCGGTTATCCAAGTCCCACTTAACCGAGTTTCCGCTTTAACTTAGTTATTTTCTTCTGATGGACTGATGGCTTCCATAAAAAAATATGGTCATTTTTTTCCCCCATTCCGACCAGAAAATCAGACTTCTAACTTTTTACGACTGCTCTTTCATCTTCACCTAACACTTCATTTATAATGGCTGTTTCATAATAATGGAAGTCATCAGTCCACTAGAAGAAAATGATTCATTCCAAAGGTATAATCCTTCATTTGGCGTCCCTTCGCTCTGGCGCCCGGGGCACATGCCCCCCCCCCCCTAGTTTCGGCCCTGGGTTTATGAGGACCCGATAACATATTTTGTTTGTAATATAATTTACGATAAATCTTTAAACAAAATTAATAGTTTAGACACTAAACTATTAATTTTGTTTTAACGGACCCCCAAGGGTCCGCGGACCATAGTTTAAGAAACGCTGGTTTAGAGCAATTCATTTGTAGTAAACTGCTGAAGAAACATGGTGTAGCGATTTTGTTCTACTAAGTTATAAATTATTTGACTGGGTTTTAAAGAAATTTCCATCCCATTGTTTGTAGTGAACCTCACATTTATCATTTAGAAAACAATGTGGTAATATGAAAACTAATAATAACAATATAAAAGATAAAATAACCACTACTTATAACCTTATCTGTATTGGTATATATATATATTGATCAAAATAATAAAATTATTTAATTACACCTTATAAATCGGAAGTGGTTCCGCTTTCATTTTAACTTACTTCTGAGTTTTTTTTACGCGTGGAATTTTTCAAACTGACATCTTTAATACGCTTGAATGACCACCCTTTTATTGAAGTGTATAATAATACAGGAGATGAAAAGTTGCATGAAAACACAAAAGAATATGGTAAAAACATGAAAAAAAAAAAGGAAGCTAAAATACTGGTAATTGCGAGACATGAAAATCTTTGTTCTTATCATGCTCAGTCTGTATAGAAAGGGAAGGTTCGACACAAAATGTCTCAGAATATCATTGTTCTGATCAATTAAGTAACTTTTCTTTTATCTTCTGGTAGAAATCTTCACGTGGAAATAATAACTCCATTAATAGGCGCATCCAAGAGAATTACAATGGCCCTTAGCTATCCCACCTTGTTTGTACTACTAGCACATCGTGTTTCTAGCTTATTAGGTTGAGAACCTTTTATGCTTATTATATAATTAACAAAATCAATGTTGCTTATCAAAATCAAAACGACATCTTAATTTTTCAGCATATTTCTAGCAAGTTCGCATATTGCGCGTTTTTGTATTAAAATAACTGCTACTATTAATACAAAGGTAAGTACAGTAAAGGCAAATATTCATAAGGTTCTAGGTTATCATATTTTCGATGTCGATAATTCATAACACTGATTGCAATAAATCATATCATGAACTTTATGTTTGCTTGGAAAAATATTGAATAAATTACGTAAACAGAATATTTTTGTGCCTGAAAATTTAATTTCAATGTGTTGCTGATATTGTCTTAAGTGCTCCTTTCTGCACTCCTTTACAGGGAAAATTATGCAATTATAAAATCCTTTTCAGAGCATATTTATTCTTTGTCTATTTTCTCACACATAAAAGGGCTAAGCAGAAGTTTAACTTTTGAGAAAACCGTTACAAAACTGGAATAGATAAACGTTTTAAAAAACACGACTATCACCTTATTTAAATGAAAATTCAGTAAGATTTCATAATTTTAAAAAGGTGTTGAACTGCAATGAAGAAAAAGAGAAATCTCTAACGGTTCGGCCTACAAGCGTAGGTTAGATTTCGAAGTTAAGTTCTAATTTCACCAACAAAAACAAAAATCAAGATTAGAGATAAACCCAGTGTAACAGTTTTATCTGGCCGCTTTTGACGAGTTTTTAATTTCATTTTTCTGTAAGAACTTTTTTTTATCAGAATCATGTTAGTACGATATTTTTTTCTTCAACCGTTATGTATTTTTAATTTGTTTTTGCTGAAATAATTGGTCTCATCAAAAATTTGTCTATGTAAAAGTAGTAAATAATATTAAGAAAATTTATAATAAAATGTAATTGGATTTGATATCCTGAGAACTGACGAAGTTATGAATTATTTTTCTCCCTAAAACCCCCTGTTTTCGCCCCTTGAGACAATTTTTAATTTTATAAAAAATCTGTCATACATAATTTTTTGGCTCTTTTTCTATAAGTAATATTAACCTTAAATTGATTTTATATGCATTATAATTAAGAAGTTATGGGGTTTTTATGTTTTCACAAAACTCCTCCCTATTTCCATTCCCTTGGTTCGATTTTGGTCCGCACTTGACCGAGATTTTCTACCCCTTGATTTTATGTACGAGTTCAGAAGAGTTTTGTGCAGAATTATAGAAATTATCGTGTCCATAAAAAAGTAATATATACATATATATATATATATATATATATATATATATATATATATATATATAAAGCAGTATAAGATTATATTTAGCCTGAACCAGCGCACCCCCCCTCACAGAACAAGAAGAACAAGAAAAAAATCTATGTAAACATTAAAACTTTAACAAAAACTAGGAAAAGATAGGCTGCGGCCTATCTTTTCCTAGTTTTTGTTAAAGTTTTAATGTTTACATAAATTTTTTTCTTGTTCTTCTTGTTCTGTGAGGGGGGGTGCGCTGGTTCAGGCTAAATATAATCTTATACTGTGTTTTACTGCAGCTGTTTGGCGCATTTCACATGAATTTATCTTGTTTTTTGTTGGTGATTACTGTGCTTTACGTTTATATATATATATATATATATATATAGGGAGAGAGAGAGAGATAAAGTTTTTAACTGGGTGATGGCTGTGGGTTCTAGGGGCAATGATGGGTGTAGATCTGCAAAACTTTTTCAGAAATTCCAACACAGGGGAGAATGTAATAGATAGTATTTCTTACGAAATCTACCTAAAGGGCTAAACTTTTAAAATGTAACATAACTTGAGCTTCGAACAAGCGTTTTACCTTGAAAGATTCTCGAAAGTAAAACATTAAAAGATACACAGCAAGCTAATTCTTTTCATAAAAATAGTTCTTTTCTCATCATATTCTCCTTATCTCTTTATTTCCTATTTTTTGGCGCATAGATAAACTACGCAGGGAATTAGGTTTACCGACTTTAAATTATTTAAATAAGAAAAATTAATTCATTATTTTTTTTCTTTCACTTTTTTTCAGCAACTTAATTTTATTAATTTTAAAATATAACTTTTGCCCGATATGCAGTCGTAATTAAATCTGACACTGACTGCATTCTATAATTATCAATTGTTATACATGTATCAGATTATGAACGGTAGGTTATGAACAGTTTGAGATGTTACTTAACATAAAAAAGATATTTAAAACTTTCAACAAAATATAAGTTAAGAGGGTGTCAAATTTTGAGGTGTTAAAAATATTTTTCTACTGAATTTGCATAATTATTATTTATTTAAAATATTCAATACAAGTTGTTTTGGGGTTTATGTTAAAAATTTAAAAGGTGTAACATAAAGTAAACATTAAACGAACGTCTATCTCTAAATTTTTCTCGAAAGTAAAACATCAACAGATGCTGGGCCTGACTAATGCAGTGACGTGCGAGGCAGCTGCCCCAGGAACCCTATTTAAGGGAGCTCCATTGGAGCAATCAGGATTTTCGTTAAGAGGGTGTCAAATAAGTTAAAACTAGCCAAAAGTGACCAAAATTCTTTTTGACCAAAAGTTTTTTCAAAGATGTAGAAAGCGAGAGCAGTTCTTCCCTTCATCTCTGCTCCCCCCCCCCCTCCCCCCCAAAAAAGAACGAGCTACATCATCAGAAAACTAATGATTAAAATTTTATTGTAATTACTAAGTAGTCCATTGTTTTAAAGAGAATGTTCATTATTGGTGTTTTTCTCTTAACGAGAAAAGTTAAAACCATTTATGATGACCAATTGGGGGCATTTTTCTTTTAGCTATCA
Organism: Maratus speciosus; assembly: GCA_963932465.1. NCBI lineage: Eukaryota > Metazoa > Arthropoda > Arachnida > Araneae > Salticidae > Maratus > Maratus speciosus. The sequence goes on from OZ010796.1 coordinate 379,856,892, forward strand.
TACACATGGATAAGCAAGGGAAAGTTTGCAAACATCATTTGTACAAGTCAACCAATCCATTATTTTTTCTACTAGTTTCCTACTAATTTTCCTTACGAGTATTTTTCTTATAGTTGTGAACCTCTTTCTTGTGATACCCTGTATACAGATGTGAATTGTAACCTGGTACAATATTTATGTATATATACAAAATATGAAGTTTATTACTAGTCAAGCATAATGCACGAACAATTTCTATGGATAGATAGAAGGGAGGGGGCAGAATGATGCTTACCCCAGGGCCCTAGATAGCCTAAGTCGAGCGCTGAACCATATTCGCGATTAGATAATCCTTTTCGTAACATATTTATTCCATCTACCACTTTATTTTCTATTTTCTGGAACATAAAAAGACCTAACGCGGCAAATTACTTCTCCGGAAGCTATCGCAGCACTAAAACAGATAAACGTTTAAAAGCACGACAAGCACCTTATTTAGAACGGGAATTCAATAGTAATTTATCCTTTATCATTCTTATATTTCCCCGCTTAATAATAATAATTTAAAGTTTGAAATCTTATAAATGATTATTTATTTAAGAGTTTCAAGACAAGTTGTTTATCTTAGCCGTGTTGTCTGAAAAAAAAAAAAAAAAAATCATTGTTTTGCTATGCGCCAATGGACTTGCCTCAATTTCAGAAGCAATGATTTGTTGAAAACGCTGATTTTCTTTGAGTGGATTATAATTATAACAAAAAATTGAATATTTTATTGCATTTACTCATTTATTTTATTTCAATATTTCATTCTTCTTAAAAAAAAACTTACAATAAAACAAAACATAATTTAATTTTATAGGAAAAAGAATTAAAAAAAGAGAAAAAACATATTCAGTAATAAGTTTGCATATATTTCTTAATTTATGCAGTAAATTTTTTTAAAGTACTCATGATGAAATTTTGATTGTGCTTGTTAACATTATGCAACATAAAATTAATTATATTTAAACTGCACTTTCAAAATCAACGCATTTGAAGTATCGTTAACCAAATAAATTACTAGCAACAAATTTATTCTATTAAAAGATATTTAATGTAATTGATTAAAAACATAAATATTATTTTAATTTGTAATAACATTTAGCTTTAAATGCAATAGGAAGTCCCTATTCTTAGCATGTTAAATTATTGTACCTTTTCTCAGAAACTACCAAAGGTATTCACTTTGGCATTTTTTATATACATAATATGAATAATTCCAAATAAAGTGAAGTCAACTTTATAAGCCGATATTTTTTAGTTATTTTTAAAAATAATTTGGAATGAAACTACTTTTAAAGAACAAAAAACTTTTTAATAAAAATTTTGCACGAATGTTTATAACAAAAATTCACTTCAGATTAATCAGCGATATGTGTGAAATATTCTGGCACGATTGCAAAGAATAATATGTAGAAGTCTCTATAAAAGGGTACATTGAAGTTTCAATAAACGGTGAAGTGCGAGTATTACTCGCGCTCAGAGAATCCGTACAATAAATATATGATTTATTAACTGTATTATTAAAAAAAAAAGTTTCTAAAAGAATAATAAGACTTTGTAAAAAACTATACAACGTGGGGTTGTGTATAGAAAATACATGCTAGAAAAGTATGAATGGGTATATACCATAAAAGTTCAAAGAGATATGAAGCCTACATAATATCAAATACAGTCGGCCCCACTTAATCGGGTAACAGATAATTGCATACCCGCTTATATGCATAGAATGCCGTGGTACAGAAACGTTCCCCATAAGGCTAATGTTAAATATATTCGTTTTATCGCATAACAATCCCCGGTTAATTGCATAAATATCTCCAATCTACTACTAGTAATCCGGATTTTATGAATTCCTGTTATAGTGATGAATGGGAAAAAAATATTTTTTTTTTTTTTTTTTTTTTTTTTTTTTTTTGTAACAATGGTTTGTTATATTTACAATCGAAGAGCAGAAATAGTCGTGAAAGATGACTTATCTTAATTCTAGAAACTTATAAGAGTGTTGAATTTGGACAATTGTGTTTTCCTTTTAAAGCTTGCCGTACATACAGTGACTCAAGATGTTGGGCGTACTTTTTGAAAAATTCTGGATTCGGGGGAAAATAGAATCGAGACGGTCAAGAGAATAAAAAACCAATATTTAGCGCTGGAAGTGAAGAAATGCAATGTTGAGATAGAAAAAAAAAAAAAGAAAAAAAAAGAGAGAGATAAATTGGCAAATAATTGAAAAATAAAAAGAATTTATGCAGAAACTTTTATTTTCAAAGGTATGATTTAAAAGCAAAAATTTTTTATTTAACTTTCATTTTAATGTACACATAAATTATAATGAAAATTTAAACCATGTACAGTAAATAGTGTTATAATACCTTATACTTTATTGCATATATTGTTATATATAAAGTAATAATAAATTATTTATTAAAGTTATTAATACAATAGTTTTTAATTTATTAGGTATATAATTTTTGTTCATTAATATGTATCATATCTGTGGTATATAATCAAACGATAACGTATACTGATAACATTAATTGCTGTCCTCGCTTAAATGCATACAATTCAGTGGAACCAACTATATGCAATTAAACGGGGCCGACTGTATTGCTATTCTGTACAACTCTTTTCTTTTTTTTTTAATCTTATCCTAATCTTTTTTTTTTAATGAACTTAATTTGGTACTGACAATAAAAGCAGTGCATATTTAAACTTCATTTGGTATTTAATAAAACTAAATTCAACGTAGTGATAATCTTTTCTTTTTACAGTGTAGCTAAAACAAAACCCTTGTTAAAAGTTTAAACTTGGCATTGTGCTAAGCGCGCTTCGAAAGGAGGTCGCAAATATGCAAAGCCGTCTTGGTCCCTTCCGCGTTTTTCCAGATAGTTTTTTAATTAACTTTTAAAGACACGGGAGGAGTATTGAGAGATCCACTCAATGCTAACTAGTCCCGAATCTTATAGTATTTATGAGATTAATTATAATTAAATTAGTCTCTTTTTAACAATTTGAGGTTTATTGCTTTTATACTGCTACTGGGCATTGCATTACACAAATATATCATTAAAAGTTGTTATCTGAGCTTATAAAGCCGATGGTACATAGAGTACGCCGCCCATGTCATTATGTATGTCAAAACGGTCCGTGTTTTTAACACGTTGAGTGCCACCATACAGATTTGCCAGTTGGGCCTCCATTTTTATCCAGAAATTTAGTGTTCATACCAGAAATAAAGAATAGTATCTTACGCTTTATTTAATAAAAGACATTTAGCGTTAACATAAAGTAAAATATCTTCTTTCGAAATTTCCGGTATCAATTTAAAATTTCTGATCACTTTCGCTGCCGATCCCGCGCCAGCTCGTGAAATCATCACGCGCTGGCGCGGGATCGGCAGCGAAAGTGTTAAGGGTTAATGTCTCGGCTAATTACCGACGTTTTTTTTTTCGAAAATCATTATCAACAATCCTTTTATACTTCTGCTACGATAGGTAGCTCCAGCGCTCCTCAAGATCTTTAATGAATGCCTGCAAATCGAAATTTCTGTGTAACGGAAAAATGCGTTTTTCTCATAAACTATGTATCCTAGTGTAATCGCTACAATTTTCCTGCAAGGTTTAAATTAACGTCTACTACCTCTTATTTTTCATAATTTTAGTCTCAGTAGATTCGGAAATAGAGGGGGGGACATATTTTTGCCCAACATTTTCGACGATATCTCTGAAAATATAATATCTAATTAAAAGAAATATATTTTTGGGTTCAGCGTTACGAAAGCTTTCACACGATATACAAAGAATATATATATTTTTTTCCAAGTAACATAATTAGTTCGTCTGCATTTTTCCTAAATATATTTGTGAATGTTTAATAATCGGTAAATATGTGAGTCAATAGTTTTTATTAATTCCCTCAATTTGAACTTTCCCCGTTCTATAGTTTATGAGTAAACTGGCTGTGACAGACAGACAGACACAGGAGTGATCATATACCGGTTCCGTTTTTACTTTTTAAGTACGGAACCCTAAAAAGCAACATTTTGAGAAAATTGAATTTAACATTTACGTACGTAACGTTTATGTAATGATGTAAACAAACTAAATTATTTAAAAAAATTTAATTTTTTGTTGTCGTAGAAACAAATGTAATATATCATTCGAAAGGGTTAAAATAAAGGATAAAAAAAAAGAAGACTTTTTTTATGAATTTGACTTCTAACTGCCTTTAAGTAATAATAATAATATAAAAAAATGGACTTGCCCCACATTCAAAATCAATGGTTCATATTATAATTTTAAACAGATATTGACACATAATAATTATTTACCTAAGAATTTCAATAAAAGCTGTTCTTGATTTTTGGTAATTTTTTTTAAAGTAAAACAAAATACAAAATGTCTACTTCAAATGATACTGGAAAGTAAAACATCAAAAGCTGAGCATCTACACAAATCTTTCACAGCGTATTTAATCTCTCAACCTCTCCATCTCCTATTTTCCTTTGCAATAAAAGAGCTACGCTGCAAATTAACTCTGTCGGAAACCTCCACAACATTGAAATTAGATAAACTTTTTAAAAACAGGCCTTTCAACCTATTTAAACGGAAATTCCTGATAGGTGCTGACATTAAGCCTTATTACTGATAGATTTTTATAATCAGAAATTGTAAAAAATTTGAAAAATCACTAGATGTAAAATAATTATTTAAAAGTTCCAATAATAATTGTTTTAAAACATTAAATATATATTATAATTTTAAATTTGCAATGGTAATAATATTATTTATTTAAAAGCTCCAAAAAACTGCTTCAGGATTTTTCCTAAAATAATAATAATAAATGCAACAGAACAAAAGCACCAAGTAAGCATTTACCTCGACTTGAATGATTCTCGGAAGTAAAACATCAAAACGTTGCGCAGCAAGATAATCTTTTTGATAGCGTATTTATTTTCTCTGCCTCTTTATTTCCTATTTTCTCGCGCATAAACAGCTAGCTACGCGGCAAATTAACTCGGTCGAAAACATCCACAGCATTGGCATTATAGAAGAACGTTTTAAATACAGGACTGCAACTTTATTCAAACGGAAATTCAATAGGAATCGCGGTTTGGATATAGCCCGACAGATGTCGACATAGCCTTATATTGATAGATATTTATTAGGAATTGTAGGAAAAAAAAAAAAAAAAAAAAGAGAGAAATATCACTAGATGTAAGATAATTATTTAAAAGTTCTAATAACAACTGTTTTAAAACATTAAATATATATTATAATTTAAATTTGCAACGATAACAATATTATTTATTTAAAAGCTTCAGGATTTTTTTAAAAACAATAATAATAATAATACTAACGAAAATGCAGCAGAAGAAAAGCACCTCGTAAGCGTTTACCTAGGCTTGAATGATTCTCGGAAGCAAAACATTAAAAGCTTCTTTTTGATAGCATATTTATTTTCTCTATCTGTTTATTTCCTATTTCCTTGCGCATAAACGAGCTAAGCAGCAAATGAACTCTGTCGAAAACCTCCACAACATTGAAATTAGATAAATGTTTTAAAGACAGGACTGTTACTTTATTTAAACGAAATTCAATAGGAATTGCGGTTTGGATATACCCTGATAGATGCTGACATAGCTTGATATTGATAGATTTTTATGAGAATTGTAATATATATATATATATATATATATATATATATATATATATATATATATTAAATATCACTAGATGTAAAAAAAAAAAAATACTTAAAAGTTCTTATATAATAACGGTTTTAAAACATCAAATATATATTATACTTTTACATTTGCTATGATAACAATATTATGTATTTAAAAGCTTCAAAAAAGTTGCTTCAGGATTTCTCCTTAAAAAAAAGGTAACAGAACAAGCGCGTACAGCCACGTAAGCGTTTATCTCGACTTGAATGAGTCTCGGAAGTAAAACATCAGAAGCTGCGCAGCAGGATAATCTTTTTGATAGCGTATTTATTTTCTCTACCTCTTTATTTCCTATTTTCTCGCACATAAACGAGCTACGCAGCAAATTAACTCTGCCGAAAACCGTCACAACAGTGCAATAGATAAACGTTTTAAAAACACAACCACCGCCTTATTTAAACGGGAATTCAGTGGGAATTTATCCTTTAATAAGGTGTCGAATTGCAGTAAAGCGCACAAAGCAGAGACCCCTCCATCCGTAGATGGGGGCTACTATTGTTTGGAAGGGCAGCTTTGAATCAATCATATTGGGGGAAAATAATAAATAAAAAAAAAAAGAAGAAAATAAATTTTATTTCCCCGAATTCGGAGAGCCGTGGGGAGGGGAGTAATCTACATAGAAAACTTCAAGATTGGATACGATGGGGGCGATTTTTTTAATGCTGCAATTTTTTCTATCCATTCTTGTAGCACTCGAAGAGCATTTTCAAGGTTTAAAACAAGCGTGCGAAATGAGGCTTGACCCCTTAAGTGGAATGTAATAGTAGGTGACGAGAGAGATATGAATTCATTTTTTAATTTCTCCTTAAAAAGGACAAAAGTAAGAATAATGGATAACTTCACAGCTCTGTTTCTTTTATTTAGCTTGATAAATCTAGCCGAGAAAACTAGCTTTGCACAGAAAAAAATAATAAATTTGTTTTCGGAATTAAAATGTATGAAAAATTTAAAAATATGATGGAATTGTTTTTGCAATTATAAATTATGCTATGTCGATCACAAAACCATAATTTTATCCTTTATGTGAATCCTTATTATTCAACAAATGACCCTGATCGTTAATTTTATTCATTATTGAAGAAAACATATTTTTATTTATTTATTTATTTTAAAATTCGATTTCTATTATTTAAAAAAAAAAGAAAAAAAAAACGTTAATCTTTAAATTTTTCGAAAACGCATGAAACTGTCAGGGTTTTTTTTCTGAGATACTATGCCATCGAAGAACGTTTTCCATTTTGTGATAAGGGCAAAAGATCTTTCCAAAAATAGTGCCAAAGTTGGTGTTTTGAACCAAATTTCTGGACGCCACAGTACTGAGCAAAATTAAAACCAATCACCACGTGAGAAAAATTGCTTATTGCTTAATAACTAATTTTGTGAAGTTTCTGACGTTAATGAGCGTGCGACTAAATAAGATTACTGTTAATTAATATTATTTTACTTTTATTTGTTCATTGTAAAAAATAAATAAATAAAAATAAATAAATAAAATAAAGACTAAAAAACGGAAATTCTACTGGCAATCGAGACGCCAGTGCTATTTCCGTATTTTAACGGAAAATTTTCCTCATAAATTCCAGAAAAATGGATAAATTTTCTGTAACTTATGGGGGAAAATTTTCGTAAAAATACGGATTTCTGGAATTTATGGGGAGGGGGGATTTCCGTTAAAATACGGAAATAATACTGGCGTCTCGATTGCCCGTAGAATCTCCGTTTTTTTTATAGTGTTGCATTTTTGTATGTAAATCACGTTCTACGTACTTGGGTTAGAGAAAAACATATCTTATCTTGAAGTTTGGAACGAGCCATTATATTCATATCTTATTGTAAGAAAAGATCCATTGTGTAAACGACATACCAGTATTTCTTTTGTATACGAGAATGTGGTCAACAAAGAAAATAGATAAAGAAACAAAATAAGACCTCGGAAATCTCTACTGAATGACTGAGCGACGAAGTGAAGTGCAGTGGGAGGTAAGGTGATTCCTTCATTGCACCGTAGTGGACTCCACATGTTTTTCTCTGAGGTAGAAGCTGGATATTTGAGCGGTGGAAATTGCCAGTGAAAGTGTTCCTGAGAAAAGATTGACTCCTGTGGGGAGAACCGTGTATACGAAGGGAAGTACCTGAGAGGTTCTCCAACAAAATTAGCTGAGTTCGGTAAAGTGAGAGGGGAATAGCGCGTAGTTTAATAATACTACCCAGTACGAAGACATTATTTCACCGTATTACTTAGTGTTGGGCAGGATCTGCTATTTCCGAACTTATAATTGCATATAATGTTTTTCTTATGTAAATAATCTGTAAATAAATTATTCTTTAATATTAACTGAATAAGTTAGTGTTTAATTATTATCCTTCTCACACTGTGTCCGATAACACGCATTTATTGGTGGTGGCAACCTATCAACGAAACATCGGTTATTCGAAGTCTAACGTGTGGTTGGCAGGAGTTTGCGTAATCATCATCGTCGTATTGACAACGAGAAAACGTAAGAAATGTATTTATCAAAAAATTGAAAAGGCATTCGATTCCAAATCATTTCAATAGTCAGTTCTACCAATTTATGCTTTTACGGTTAAAAATGAGTTGGAAAATGTTGTGGAACCTCAGATGAGGGCGGTAGTGTGAACGGGTATCCTCAGAGGCGAATGATAAGATAATTAGTAATGAAGAATAGAATTTTCTTCACATTAAACACAAGGTTTCGAGACTAATATAATGTCATTAAGTACGCAACAGAAATTAGTTGAAATACGTAATCTGATGAAATTAAAGTATGTGAGGTGGCAGAATAAACATAAGTTCAGATGAAAGTAAATCAGAGAGTTCAATAAGTTAAAGAGTCTCTGCGATCCAAATAATCGCCTTTCTGAATAATGCTCCTTAGACGAAGTTAAAAAAGCTCGTCAGTGTTCAGACAGCCTGCGCTGAAGAACCCAGCTGAAGTCTCAGCTGTCCGGCTTAGTTCGCCGTGAGAGAAAAATGTAATCTCTCTCCCCTCGGAACGTTCCTCCGATAAGACTATGAGTGGATCCTTGAGAGGTGATTCTCTCATCCAGGGTAAGACCTGCACTCCACTCCTTTTAGTCTAGAACTTAACTAACTTATCTTATTAAGGATTTCGTATATATCCTCAATTATTTCTCCTGGAAAAAAATACGGAGTTTTTCTAGCCACTGGCAGTGCTTTTCTGTCAAAATCATTTGACGACTGTGCTCCTAATGGTTAAACTAGGCCCATCCTACAATTTGCACACGACCCTCTGTGGTCCAAGTCTACCTTCAGAAAAATGTTATCTAGTTTCACACTCGGTACATGAAAGCAAACACCAGGTGGTCTTTGCTTTATCCTAGTTGTCGCCAATTGTCATTTTCCTATGATGAATTGTGATCGAACTGTTTCTTCTCATCTTATCGGCGAAAGTTGGAACTTAGCCTAAAAATCGAGTTCATGTTAGGAATACATGGGCTTTTCTATACCTAGCGATCTTGTATCGCTAAGAGGGTTTTCCTATGCAGAATATTGGAAAACAGTCTGAAGTCTCCACAGTGTATCGGAAAATTTCGCGTTGTTGAGCATTGGATTGGAGAACAGCCTTAAACGTACAGTGACGGTCAAAAGTTTCCAGCCAGTTAGTTTTTTTTATTTTTTTGCCATAACGTTCCAGCGAAGAAGAAGCGCAATCGCTCCAAAAGTTAGAAATATGTAAATGACCTCTGACCACATGATCATTTTGATGCGATACTGGAGACACTTAATGCAAAGGGGAGGAATTCGAAATTCGCGTGTGCAAAAGTTTCCGGCCATTTTGTCATTCGTTAGTTTTTGCTATCGGTAAAATGCCTTTTTGGCCGTGTTTGTAAATTTATCAACGTGAATAACGTAGCTCAAATTAAAAAATGAAAAGTTCAACAATTATTGTTCGTAAACGAGTAATTTGTTTGTCGCTAAATGGCCAATCCTCTCGTGAGATTGCGGCAAAGTTATCGATCGGAAAATCTACTGTGAATGTTATTTAAAAATATATATAAAGTTGGCCATGGCCTTCAGTACTTACCACGGTCCAGGAGACCCCGGAAAACGACTATTCGTGTGGACAGAAATACCAGGAGAAAAGCAGGCGATGACGCGCATAAAAATGCCGCGTCAATATCCCGTGATTTACAGAGTGAAAATATTGCTGAAATAAGTTGGTCTACCGTATCAAGACGCTTGCGTGAAGTACGACTTTATGGGATAGTCGGTGTTAAAAAACCTTTCATAAGTAAAAAAAAATGAGAGGGCTCGACTGGCATTTGCCAAGGAACACAAAGACTGGCCAAGTGAAAACTGGAAAAAAGTACTATTTTCCGATGAATCGAAGTTCAACCTTTTTGGGAGTGATTGCAGACACTACATCAGACGACCTAAAAGCAAAAAATATGATTCGAGACATGTTATTCCCACAATGAAGCATTGGTGGAGGACACGTTATGCTGTGGGGAGCATTTTCTGGAAAAGATGTCGGTCCGTTAGTTGAAATCCGCGGGAAGATTAATGGTGCAATGCATAAGGATATCTTGAAAGATCATTTGCTGCCTTATTGGAGAAAAAATTGCGGTCGCAACTATTTGTTTCAGCATGATAACAACCCAAAGCATGCATGCATCCTCGTCAAGCAGTGGCTTTCTCACAAAAAAATCCGCTTTTGAAATGGCCGGTACAATCAACCGATCTGAATCCGAAAGAAAATCTTTGGAACGAATTTGACAAATGTGTGAGGAATAATAAATATTTCAATTCAGCAGAATTTCCCCAAAAGTTTCAAGAAGAGTGGGAAAAACTTACCATAGACTATCTTCAACCGTTCATTGAATCGATGACACGTCATTGCGCCGCAGTAACTTATTGCTAAATATATGACGACAAAATGGTATTGTAAATGTTGTTGATCACGGTTATTTTCTTTTATAACACCAATTTTTCCCAAACTTTCCAAGATGGCCGGAGACTTTTGAGAACACGCGATTTCCTTTGCAATTAATTGTGTCAATTAAATTTATTGATATTTAACTGTTATTCTATAAATAAATTCCTAACTATTATGTCAATAAAATGTATAAGCATCACTTTGAGATTTCTCTTCATATGAGTATACTTACAAATTAACCAAAAATTTTATGCTAGTCATAAACGTCATGCTAGTCTAGAAATAGTGTGCCAGTGGATAATAAAAGCATGGAATGGAATTAAACCTGAGCTAATTCAAAAGTCATTTAAAAGATGTAGTATATCTAACAATCTAGACAGAGAGGAAGATGATCACTTATTTATAGTAAAGTGGGGATAGACGCCGCGGTGGGACAGATGCCGCAGAGATTGTGTAGGCGATACTAGCGTTTCCTAGACCAATTTTAGAAGTTCGTAGAGTACCTCTGTGCTGTGTGATGTTTTGTATGCGTTTCCACCGCTTAATTGTCAGTATTTATATATTTATGGCAGTTTTTATGGCTCGAACCTGCGTGGTAAGTTGCTAAAATTATTCCAATGAAGTTTTATTACATATTTTAAGAAAAATAAACAGAGATTTCACCCCAAAAGCGATAACAACTATAGACCAGATCCTCGCAGAATAGGGACATGTGCTTGTCTTTCTTTCACGTCGTTCACATGATACAAAATGGCAGCGCGGCATCTTACCCGTCACTGTGGGACAGATGCCGCACCGAGATTGAGGGACAGATGCCGCAAAATATTTTTTTTCGGTTCAATAAATTCATCACTGCGATTTAAATAGAACTTACATTTAAATGAATGAATATTAGTGCATTCCGCTACTTATCAAAATATTCTCAGCAACAATGTTGGTTCACCATCTGTGAATAAGGAAAACGTAGGCCGTTTACAATTCTCACCCTCTAAACTGCTAAACAAAATATCTCCTACCCCGATGTTCAAAAGACTTATAGAGCCAAGTAAGAGAAAGTAAAAGGATGCAAATGTTACAAGCGCAGAGTTTATAAACAATAAAAAAGAAGGAGGAAATGAAAAACAAAACAAAAAAACTAGAAAGCGTCAAAGAACGACAACTTGGCGGAAGTAAAATGTGTTAAAAAAGGAAGGGAAAGATCAACTTGAAAACGCCTTACTTGAGGAAAAAACTAACATATAAGTCATCTTCCGAAAACGGTTAAATTGTTCCTCTTATGGATTCTGATGGCAGAACTGATTGGAATTTGATGACTCTGCATATGTTTGCGGCTGGAGTCTTATCAAGGAGCAAAGTCTAAAGCGTACAGGATTCAGTGCATCAAATTCAATCGATAGCTGCATGAAAAACGCTTACTTTACTTTTGCAACGGGTAGTGTGGTGTGATTGGGGGCGAATGGAAATACAAAATCAAAGAATGAGAAGAAAGACCAAAAATAAACAGACTAGGGCCTAAATGGAATAGAAATAATACTTACATTAACAGCAAAATGCAATGTTCGCCTGGATGTAAACCAGTGATTTATATCTTTTTTGGAATTATGCTGTCTATTGTTTCCCGTAATTATGCTATCCATTCATGTAAATTTAAATGATTTTCTTTTCATTTTCACTTTTTGTCTTAAGTTTTGTTTATAGAGATTACACATTTGCATTTTACACTTTTCACACAACTTTTCACAATTTAGTGATATATATAATTTTTGTAAGTTTATTGTTATTTATTTTCATTTTAAGTAGTTTGAGAGAATAAAAATGTGATTTGCTTGAAAAAAAATAAACAGCCTAGCATATTTCTCCATGCGGCATCTGTCCCACACTCCATGCGGCATCTTTTCCACCACATAAATATGATGTTGAAAAAGGAGCTGTGGGAAAATAATTATGCCTACTATATTAAAAGAGTTTTAACATGTTTAACATAGAAATTAGATTCTAAAGGGTTTGATCAATGATTTGTGGTACTGTTTTTTTTTTCCTTTATTGTACATTTTACAAGAAAAAAAGAAAAACTGCGGCATCTGTCCCCACTTTACTATATGGATAAGAGTGAGTGATAGTGATGGTGAAGATGAAACAGAAATCGATCATGTGCCTGAACCTGAAGATATAACAGAAGACGTATATGACGATCTTTGCAGGATACCAGATTAATGAAAATGTTTAAGTTCATAAGGTAATGTCATTTCTTTTAAATAAACAGTATTTACGCTGCGTGTATAGAAATCTAATTTTCTTATGCTCATCTTTTCCTTATTTTTAAATGTATCATTTTTATATTCGGCGAATAACACGCGCCCGAAAATTTTGATCATATTTTTCGTATTAAAACTGCGCGTTATACACCGGATTTTACGGTAAGTTAAAAAAAATTAAACTTTTGACTTTCGGCAAGTGAATAACAAATTCCGTTTTAAAAAGTTAAACCATTTGATTTATTTCAGACATTTAAAAAGACTAAAATGATACACAATTTTATTACATAATAAAACAAATTTTGTAAACGTTTCAAGCTTCAATCAAGCACCACATCAATTTTACTGCTGTTAAGAAAGTTTACTTTAAAATCTACGAATAATTTAAATAATCTTACTTTCTTTAGAAATAAAATTTTATAATACAAAAGAAAGAAGGAAAAAATTGCCATCATTCTAGAATCTAGATATCACGCTATAAATGCCTCACTATACCAGTTTGATGGAATTTATTTTTATTTACAAATCCACCTATTATTCTTTAACATTACACACATTAAGCTATTGTCATTAAAATGTTTTCATTGTGTAACTTTTAGGTAGCTTTCATTACAAAAAGCTACCTATTGCAGCCGTTCGGAGGAAAGCGATTTCAAAAAATTTTGGTATATTTTCATCGATCATGACCCCCAGACCCCGAAACCACCCTCCGTTCAAAAGTTGATATATATATATATATATATATATATATATATATATATATATATATCCATATATATATATATATATCTGACCTTTGTCATACTGTAACTCTCGAATTTATGAACCGATTTGGATGTAATTCGGTATGTACATAGTACATACCAATGTCTCGACCGAGTTCGTTGGCCAGCTTCATCCGCCATTTTGTTTCAAAATGGCGGCCATTTAAAAAAATTTTAAAAATTTTAAATTTGAAATGTGGTACCAAAGAATTGAAAATGGAAAAATATTTTTTTCTTATGTATTTGACTTTTATACAAAGATTCCGGAGCAGTTTTTGTTTCGTCTATATCTTAAGAAATGGCTGAGTTAGAGCATTTTGAATTTCTAGCGTGGCTGACATTTTGAAACGTCCTGAATTTTGTCACGCGATAAAAGGCGTATTTATGAACCGATTTGGATGTAATTCGGTATGTACATAGTACATACCGATGTCTCGACCGAGTTCGTTGGCCAGCTTCATCCGCCATTTTGTTTCAAAATGGCGGCCATTTAAAATTTTTTTAAAAATTTTAAATTTGAAATGTGGTACCAAAGAAATGAAAATGGAAAAATATTTTTTTCTTATGTATTTGACCTTGATACAAAGATTCGGGAGCAGTTTTTGTTTCGTCTATATCTTAAAAAATGGCTGAGTTATAGCATTTTGAATTTCTAGCGTGGCTGACATTTTGAAACGTCCTGATATTTGTCACGTGATAAGAAGCGTATTTATGAACCGATTTCAATGTATCTTGGTGTGTACGTAGTACATACAAATATCTCAACCGAGTTCGTTGGCCAGCTTCATCCGCCATCTTGTTTCAAAATGGCGGCCATTTAAAAAAATTTAAAAAATTTAAAATTTAAAATGAGATACCAAAAAATTGGAAAATGAAAAATATTTTTTTCGTATGTGTTTGACTTTAATACGAAGATTCCGGAACAGTTTTTGTTTCGTCTATATCTAAAAAAAATGGCTGAGTTATAGCATTTTGAATTTCTATTGTGGCTGACATTTTAAAACGACCTGGTTTTGTCACGCGATAACAAGCATATTTATGAACCGATTTGGATGTTACTTGGTCTGTACATAGTACATACCAATGTCTCGACCGAGTTCTTTGGCCAGCTTCATTCGCCATCTTGTTTCAAAAGGGTTGCCATAAAAAAAAATCAAATTTTAAATTTTAAATTTAAAATGAGGTATTAAAAAATTGGAAAATGAAAAACATTTTTTTATGTGTTAGGCCTTGATACAAAGATTCCGGAGCAGATTTTGTTTATGAAAATTTGTTCTTTTGTTTATATCTTAAAAAAATGGTTGAATTATAGCACTTTGAATTTCTAGTATGGCTAACGTTTTGAAACGATCTTGTATTTGTCACGCGATAACACACGTATTCGCCTATTTCCATGTAAGAAGGCATGTGGATAGTATACATCAACATCTCAGCCAAATATAAGTTACTTTAAATAAAAGCAGCTTGGATAAAGCTGACTAATTTCGCGAAATTCTCATTCATAATGATTTAATATTGATAAAAATTAGTATTAAATCTCCTATATTCGGTTTCCATTAAATTGAGCTTCGTGTGTTTGAGTAATATAAGTTGACTTTTTTAAAATAAGGAATTTGAAAGCTACCTCTTCCTCCCGGCACTGGCCGGAAGGACTTTTTTTAATTGTGCGCAAACGTAATTTATGTCTTATTTTGATATGTTTTTAACACTTTCCAACATGGTTGAAACGTGTTTTTGAATTTGTCTTACCCACTTCTCCTGCTCTTACTCACGTAAATATACTCGGATTCCTGTATGTAAGTGATATATGAGGAGCTTACAGCCATAGTATAGACAAAGTCCATTTTGAAAAAAAAAAAAAAAAAAAAAAAAAAAAAAAAAGAGATTGCCCATTTAGAATGTGCATGGAATTTGTTTTATCCACTCCCACGGTGAACTAAGTCTGTTTTCACATTCTTTCTCATATATGGCATCTGTTTACAGTCTTGCTTTATTGTGGTAGTGGATAAAATAGATTTTATGCACTTTCTAAATGGACTATCTCATTAAAAAAAAAAAAAGGAACTTTGTCTAGGTCGTTAACTCTTCATATATTATTGAGGTATACTATGGAAAGTTCGGTATTGAAAAGGAAGTGCGTAACAATTATGGTTCGTTTACAGGGGCACTCAAAATAATTACATTTCATTACAATCTATGGGGGAAACTGTTACAATGTGTTTTAATAATTTTTCACTATTTCAAACATATTGAAATCGATATATCCCAGCAATGAAAGAAACAGTGGGCCATCAGCTGGAAAAAAGATGGCAGCCAGCAGTGCCATCAGCGGAAAGTGCAAGGGTGCCATTACTTAAACCTGTCGAAAAGTGTCCGAGCCGAATACAGCTGGCCCATCAGTGATGGCCAACAGCAGGCCAGCATTGGTATGCCATCACATTACTTCAATCCGGCACTTTTCCTGCAGTGCTAGCACCTATCCCACTGCTATTCCTTTGCTGGCCCAGCACTTTCCCTTACAAAAATTTCTTATAGAATTCTATAAAAAAACAAAGTATTATATAATTATGGCTCTTTTTTCTATAAGCTAGTTTCACGAAGAGCTATAGAAGTGTCTATAGAAATATTTACACTTTCATTGGTTTCCATGTGGTCACCCTCCCAAGTACTAACCGCTCTCGATGCTGTTCGGTTTTCGTGATCGGACATGAACAAGTACTTTCAGTGTACGCTACGGCTGCTCGCAGTTTTCAAGCTCTCATTACACTAGTTCAAGTTTGTTTCTTTTGTAATTTAGGTTCCCAATCATTAAACTAGTATAGAAATTATTCTATTGTACAGAAATCCTATGTATTTTATACGCTTTTTTTTTATTATTGATTCTGAACTGCGTAAATTACGAAAACCGAAATCCTTTGTAACCCAGTAAAACCAAATTTAAGGAGGAAAAAAAAAGTGCGTTGGGGCTGTTCAAATATTACGTAAGCATGTTTTTGGCAATTTTTGACCCCCTCCCCCCTTGTCAGCAATAATAAGCAAATTGCACCCCCCTTAATAATTACGTAAGAAAATTTCAACCCCCACCACCCCACCTTTTTTTTAACAGTAAGAATTTAATTTTAAAAAATTAGGACTTACCGTATTTTATGGAACCCGTTGTATTTTACCCGTCGTAAACGCCGCACTCCTCAATATGGCCTGAATAAGCTTAAAAATACCATAATCGCCGCACCCGTTGTAAACGCCGCGTCCGTCGGAACACTACTTTTGTCAGCAGCATCACATTGACCTAACTTTAATCAAAGTTCTCTGAGCAGTGTAGGATGCCTTGTTTTTAATATCTTAAGATGACTGAAGTTTTATTTAAAATATTTAAATTCGATTTTAAATATTTTTATGAATAATTAAGGAAATTCAGTTGGTATTTAAAAAAAATCGTAAACGGCGCACATGGCGTAAACGCCGCACTTGGAAAAAAATTAACTTTTAAACTCGTAAACGCCGGCGTTTCTTCCATAACATACGGTAATTCAAATTAAAAAAAAAAAAACTCTACTCGACTTAAAAAAAATAATAAAAAAATGCTTGTTTTATTTCCTTACAATTCTATTTAAGAACATTTCTTGAAGAACTTAGCCGTTTGTAAAATTTAAATTTGAACATGCCCATATCTATTCCGATGCTGACCACGGTTGCTCAAGCCATTTTTCCATATCTGTTATGATATTGGTTTCCAGTTTTAATTGATTATCTTCATCGCTTTTTTTTCGGATGCAACCTTGATCAACTTCATCTTCATTGATTCACTCAACATCTTCCATATCTTCCACGAATTCTACGACGCACATAAGTTCATTTGCTCGACGAGCAGCAATTCTCAATAGTCGTATAAGGCAGGCCTTTTCGCTTTTTTCACTGTGTTGAATTTTTTTTTGTGTCTGTTTGCTGGTTTCTGAGATGCATGACATTGGCCACAACTTCCGCAAGTTCTTGCGGATAATTGCGACTTTATGCAAAGGAAAAAGTAGTCATACGGCATCTTTAAAAATCCCTTTGCCGTAATATTCAGATTTAAGGCCAGACGGAGACTTAAATCTATAAATTCCCCCTCCCCACTTGTAATTTAATACTGATGTCATTGTAATGATGATTGTAATGATGTCATTTGACGATTGTATCGTTTTAATTGGAGGAGGAATGAATCGTCCTTTTAATATACGAAATAATCCACTGCGTGCAGGAGAGCAACAATTCTTTTCTTCGCATTTTACAATTTGCAGCAAGTATTGACTTTCTTGTACGGGCTTCGAATACCAATCAGAGTCATAACCAAGAGAGTCTGGTTCGCCTGAATCAACATATGTGGCAGAAACAGGATAACCGTCAATGTTTAAGATAGTAGTAGAAGTATAAGACACATTGTTTTCAATCCAATTGGATTACATTTCATTTTTAGCAAGGTACAAAATTTGAAAACAGTTAGAAGATTATCTGCTACAAAACTTACATATTTTTAAATTTTTCCCCCATGGATGCATTAATTTTTGAGTTATTTCAAAAGAAAAAATAAGATTTAGCTTTGTTACGCCATATTTATTAAAAAGTAATAACTCATTTTTTGACATTTCCTTGGTCTTTATTTATTGCCATACTGACCATGTTTCGCCAAGGCTACACGGTCATTTTATCTTATCTACCTTCTTCCAATTTTTCCAAGTAATTATGTAAACTTAAAGTTATGATAAAATATATTTAAAATTTTAAGAATAAATTGATTATAATTACCTTTATAAAATAATCAAGAAAGACTGATTTCTTTTTGGTTGCCTTACGCAGTTCGTCCTCCGTTCTTTTTAGCGCCAATATACCTCTAATCTTTGTCAGTTATAGAATACATTTTGTACTGCCACCACACATCATTAGTTTTAGATTGGATATCCTTCAAAGGTTTATCTGATGCAGGCTTTTTGAAATTTTCAAAGTTTTTTATACAAGATTTCTCGAAATGAAGGCATATTTCCGATTTCATTTAATTTAAACACCACTACAGTACAGTACTGTGAGATTTTCAAAACTCACGAGACACCAGGCAGTAGAGCAGTCGGCTACTATGGTTATGTGGTTCAACCACTTGGCAGAGGAAGGGTGGGAGCAAAGAAGATGGAATTTTACTAATGTTTTGGAATCTTTCCCAGAATACTCGTATTGTCACAATACAATATATCACAATGGACTTTACCCATGTGAAGTCAGCTGCGGGTAAACAGAAGATAAACATCAAAAGGCGTAAAGAATATTTTACCACTGCTCCCCCTTTGCCCAATAAACAGTCTTTTTCGGAGAGTTTTTCCCCGCAGAGGCGTGACTGTTGCCATTCGTGGGTAAAGTCCATTGGAAATAGTCGTAAGTTCTCAGAGATAATAAGCCCTGATTCATCAAACATGAATAGTCACCTCTAGATAAAAGAGATCGTTTATGTTTTCCTTCTGCGGTCAAAATAGCTGACATCAGAACTTCAAGTTTAATATTATTTTGCTATTTCTTTTTTTCTATTTAAAATTTTTAATAGTTTTTTTTTTTTTTTACAAGTTAAGATATTTTGAAAATGTCTTACGTAAGCATAATTCAAACCCCCTCCTGCCCCTTGTCAGCAAAAATAAGCAAATCGCTAACCCCCTCCCACCCCCCTCTAGGTGCTTACGTAATATTTGAACGGCCCCGTTGAAATAAAAAAAATATTTATTTATTCATTGACTTATTTATTTTGTTGGTGGCAGTGGTGCTATATTTTTTACAGTTTCAAAAAAAATAGCTTCACAGCTTAAATTGTGATAAGATATTCATTTCAGATTTGTGTTCAAATACTCAATGTCTTCGATATTTGCAATGCCACCTAGCGTAAGGATTCCCAACAATAATACTGCAAAAGCTCGTGCACTTCCATGTAGTGGTGGGCCAGCGCATGAGATAAAATGGATGCCCACCAGAATTTTATCTGATGATTTCCAACAGCAAAGTTGACTGAAGCTGTCCAGCAGTGGTCATGCAGTGGTAAGACCATCAGCCAGCACGTCTCCATCATTGCCAGCACCTATCTTGCTGCTGACCAGCAATTTGCTCTTTGCTGGGATGGGGCATTTTCACAATCTTTTGGCTTTCAGGAATAAAAATCTGGTGAAATTAAACTTGCTAAATTAATATTTTAATATGGTAAACGAATGCCTTAATGATTCAAAATAAAGAAAAAATGGTCAGCAGCGATTTTTTTTTTTTAATTTAACTGAGGTTTAAGTTAAACTTACGAGTTTAATTTTCCTTACCATTTTACACCACTAAAACTTTTTTTTTTTCTTCTACATTTTCACTTATAATGAATTTGCCCACAGGACATTCAAATAAGAAATAATAACAATGTAGTATTTTTAGTACAAAACTTTGGTATAACAATGCATTGAAGGTGTTAGTTAAAGGTGTAAATGCAACAGTTACAGAAGGGACGGTAAGGTAAAAAAGGGGGACGGTAATGTAAAAAAAAGGGGACGGTATAGGAAAAAAGGACGGAAAGCGGAAAAAAAGTGGTGGTAAAAATGGGACGGTAAGGAAAATTACCACATATTTTATTAAAATATCTAGAAAGGGTGAGTTCGCGATTAGCGTGAAGCTAAGGACCCAGTATAAATATAAAATTGTTATACCAAAAGTTTTTTCATTAATAATGAAAGATAGAAATTTATTTTCTTACCTTTCTGGTAAAGCAGACATACGCTGGTTTCCTTCATGTGAAAACAACCTATAAATTTTTATTTAATGAGCAGATATTGTAAATCGTGAAAAATATCTTCTTTGAATAATGCAGGTGCACTTGTAGAGAAAAAACTATTTAATGCACGACGAATTCTGGGTTACATGGATGCACACACACACACACTAAAAAAGAATAAAATAAAAGGGTTAAATATGGATACTATAAAAGTAATGATGTTGGAAATCCAGTAGGAGATGTAAGTCTTCCATTGAACAAAGAGTTAACGCACGAAAAACCGTGCGTCTTGGCCTCACAAAATCGGGCCTTCAAGTGAGGAAGTAAAAGGGGCCCACAAGAGTTAAAACAGAGTAAAAAAACTTGAAACAATACAGACTGCTTAACAAGCAAAAAGGTTCTATTTAAAATCAGTCTATCAGAAAAGTTCTGTGGTGCTGCGATCTGTTGACGCCTTTTCGAAACAAAAGTCTTTTACACAATCCTTCTTTAGTTTGTGACCTTACGCCACGATAACTCAGGGAAGTGTCGCCATCTTGGAACATATTTCACAACTAAAAAAAACGCGTTGCATATTTCACGAGGAAATTGTCATTTCACAAGCGAGGTGATGTTGGACATAAAATTACTTACACTGTGACGTTTTCCAACATATTTTTAGGAAAATCATGTCAAGACTCAGTAATAGCCACAATATTAATTGATTTTTTGAAACAGTTATTTACATTGGATTAAATAAATAATAATAAAAAAAAATAATTTACCTCGAAAAGCACAGGAATAAACCTTGGGAAGGTAAGACTACCAATAAAGCCACGATGCTTGAAATTGATATTTAAATGCTGATTTAAATTCTGCAGTATATTTGCTGTCCAAGAATTTTAGCTATTCTTTCTCTATCTAACTTCTGCATGAGAAAAATTTGACAAAATTTCTGTGACTGCGTCTGAAATGATTTTCTGTATAATTTAACAAAAGAAAAGAAAAGGAATCTAAAACCCAGGGACAGAGTTTAAAAAAATAATATCAACCGTAAAAATGTTTGCAGGTTAATTTTTTGCTGCATACTTATATAAAACAATTGTCCCAGTTTCGAAAAAAAAATACACCTAATTACTTTTATTAAAACAATTTTATACAGACAGCTCCAAACTTAAAAATCAGCATCAGGGACACGGGGCGGTATAGGAGTTTCCTGGATATTTTGACCCCCAACATCGTCCAAAACTTATTTATCTCGTTAATATTGTTATGCAGTCATGCAATGGGACGTTCCCAATCAGTATATGAAATTAAAAAATCCCCACAAGAATATGTACTACAATAAAAATTATTTTTCAGGGACTTAAATGTCAAAAGATTGTGAGAATGCCCATATATCATTGAGGTGAACTACAAAATGCTTACTATACACTCTAAATTTTTTTTCTCGTTAAAATACGGAAATTGTACTGACAATCGAAACGCCAGTACTTATTTTCTTATTTTAACGGAAAAAATTTCCGTAAATTCCAGAAAATTTTCCGTTTTTTTATATATATTTCCGTATTTAAAAATTTCCGTTTCAAAGGCAGAATATTATTTTCCAAGGACAAAATTACACCTTTATGAATTTCACTCTTCAAGGACACGTTTACATCAAGATCAAGGTCAGAATATCTCTATTTAATTCAAACAACAGTAAAGAAACAATACCTCCCACGGGATTGGAAGTACGAAACTATCCTCTTCCAGTTTAGTTACATTTTCGAATATCGTTACTTATTTCAGATGCCTTTTATGAAACAAGCGCAAGATGTTAAACATGGAACGTTATTTTCGTAGAGATAATTTGTTTCAATTGAGTATACAGTTCTGAATGTTAATGCTTTACAGATTTTCATTCCATAATTTTGAATATTTGGCTTTTTAATTTCATGCTTTATAAAAGATAAATTCTAGTCTTTAAAATATTACATGCATGAAAGAATGTATTAAGAGTAATGAATGCTTCTTTTTTGCAAGATTTTAAAATATTTTTGTAGTATTATTTTTATTTATTTATTTATTTATTTTTGCAAAAAAACCAATATTATTTTGCCAATAATGGGGAATCATTGGATATATATTCAATATAGAGCTACATTTAGCCAATATTGAGGTTTCATTGAAAATAATATTACTGTAAGATAAGTATATTGAAGAAATTAATTACTTCGCTTTCCAAACATAACAACTACTTCTAAACATCATTTACAGAACGTGTACTGTTTTGAAAGCGATACAGAAATATTCCGTAAAATTTATGGAAAACTTATTGGATTCATACGGATTTATAATCTCAAAATATGGATTACGGAAATTGTACGGTTTTCTAAGAAAATGAAACTATTCCGTAAAATCTTACGGAAAAAATTGTGTATATTGATGGATTTTTTTTTTTTTTTACATTGTAGAATAGGGTGAGCAAAGCATTTCACAAAGCTCGTTCATTTACAGAGATACACAAAAGAATTCGGTTACAGTTCTGTCTAATGAGCGCTGGAAGTGAGTTTTCAACTGTGGTATGTGTTTTTAAATGAAATAATTCGTTTTACATTATTAGCTTGTGTGTACATTGTATAAATTCTATAGAACATATACAAAAGTGCGCAAAAGATTCCTAGTACATTACCGCTTATTGACGGAAATGGCTGAAGGTGAATTTTTAACTATGTTGTGCGGTTCCTAACTGAACTGAATTTTTGCATATTATGTAGTTAGGATGAACGAAGCGAATCCTCTACTAGGCTACACAAATTACATTTCGTCGCGCGTACACTTTTCAAAAAATTGTTCAGTATTTTGACTTGAAATTAAACATAAAAATAAATTATGATCTGTAGATTTGCACAATATTATTTTTTTTACAGAAAAATCCTAAAAAAAATTATTATTTAATTTAATTTATTTTACATGTTTTCCCATTACGGACACATTTTTGAAAATAAAAAAATAAAACATGTATATTTTCAGAAGAAAAAATAAATCATGGAGTTAGTCATTATAGATATAATCACGATTAATTAAATAGTTTCATGATTTCTTTTATGAAATTTTTAAAATACCTTTTTTAATGAAAATTATAGCATATTTTAAATGAATTAAAAATTGTGAAAATTCAATCATTTACATTCAATTACAAAAGTATTTTTCAGTGTTAAGAATTCCAATACACAATTCATTCTTCTTATGTGAAATCATTTACGCAGACGATACTTACACATTTTAAAAGAATTATAATATGATTTTCTTTTTTTGTAAAGTGGCAACAAAAGAACTGTAAACAAATAAAATTAATTATTAAATTCGTTATAACATAAATAAAAAAATTCCGAGGAGATTCTTAGTTATTTGGCTGAATTTACATTTCTAAAATTAAAATGCGCCAAAACATAAAATTAAATAATGGCATTAAAAAAATTGATTAACTTTTGAATGAATTGATTGAAAAATTGATTAGTGTTAAAGGTTGCTGTGTCTACTAAAGTTGATAGCGTTAAACCAAAATCAAAAGAAATTTCTATTGATGGACAAGAGAAAGGAAATAAAGAGAAGGAACAGGATTCTCAAATTCATACTAAGTATAAAACCCCATCTCAGATGGCTTCTGATAAAAAAAATTTCAGAACTGGAAAAAAGTTTCAATGCCTTATACGCTGCCAAGGACTCAAATTCAAAAACAGATAAATAAGGTTTCCAGTGATCAAAAAAAAGAAAAGCAATCTTTAAAAAGGAAACGACAAAATGCTGAATACCAAAGAAAACATCAAACCACCAAACGAACAAAGCTTGAAGAAATCTGCCATGATAATCCAGTTATTAAAAAAAATTAGCTTTGAGGGAATCAGTAGGAAGACGAAGTTTAAATGTAGATCAACCATTATTGCTTAAGGCAATAGCAGACATAGCTATTATTGAAAGCGCTGTATATTCAAAAAGAAGAAGCGAGTCAATACGAAGTGTCAAAACTCTCGATGACTTGACTGCAGAACTGAAAAAAGGTTGGTTTTGCAATAAGCAGGTGTGGAACATATCTTCGTTTGCTTCCAAAAAATTCCCCATCCATCGAGGGTCGAAGACATGTCACCACAGTACCGGTAAAACTTTCTCGGGATCAGTCTGACTATCACCGATATTTAGAAACTTTAGCTTCAATTCTTGGGCCCATGCAATTGTTTTTTCTTTCACAGGATGACAAAGCACGTGTACCTTTGGGAATTACAGCAGCCAATTAACAGGCTCGGATACTGATGCATATGGAGTATCGTGTATCCTTACCCGACCACAACTGGGTCATTGCTGAACGCCACTAACTTATCCCATCTGTTTACGCTGGTATTGTGATTGCTCCCAAAATGGCAGGTCAAAGTAAAGCCATAAGTTATTCTGGTCCAATGTTTATAGCTATAAGAAGTGGGAACACATTTCTTCCACAGCAAATACTCATGCTCAGGATTTTAAAACTCTATTAACACTCAAAGACTTTGAAAAATTAGTGAAAACAGAAGAGGGTTTCATCAAACATGTAATCATAGTTACGGTTGATGGAGGTCCAGACGTGAATGGCCGTTACCAGAAAGTTATATCGTATGCTATTAACCATTTCAAAAAGCATGATTTAGATGGAATTTTCATAGCGTGCAATGCTCCTGGAAGACGTGCGTATAATCGAGTAGAAAGGCGAATAGCACCAGTCAGTCGAGAACTGTCTGGTCTTATACTCCCTCATGACCATTATGATTCCCATCTCAATGAGAACGGTTGCACTATTGATGAAGAAATGGAGCAAAATAACATTACATATGCTGGCAAAACTCTCGCAGAAATCTGGAACTCATTAAACATTGACGGTTATCCTGTTACTGCCACATATGTTGATTCAGGCGAACCAGACTCTCTTGGTTATGACTTGGATTGGTATTCGAAGCACGTAACAAGAAAGTCAATACTTGCTGCAAATTGTAAAATGCGAAGAAAAGAATTGTTGCTTTCCTGTACTGTTAAAAATATTTTTGTAAAACAACAGAAAACTTCTGGCAGCAAAAATTTGCCAGAACATATCTGTTTTCAGAAAATATCTGTTAACGAAAGAATGCGTTATCAGACGGCAGAAATATGTAGTCATACAGGCACTTCGTGTTGACAATTGACGCTTTTCCCAACAGTCAAATCTGTAGGTCGATTCCTGTTGGCGAGGGGGGGGGGGGGTTCTATTTAACAGAAGAATCGCGTATTATAGGTTAGGTACACGGGAAATTTCTACTTACCGATCGATTTGTTTATATTAATGATAATAAATATTTATAAGAATTTCTCCTTCAAACTTTTACAAAAGTAATTTAAATAGCTTATTCGCAATAAAAGATTTAAACAGTTGAATTTATATAGATTTGTGAATTAAGTACATTAAAGACTGGAATAAGGGAAAA
Source organism: Maratus speciosus (assembly GCA_963932465.1). Lineage (NCBI taxonomy): Eukaryota > Metazoa > Arthropoda > Arachnida > Araneae > Salticidae > Maratus > Maratus speciosus. The sequence continues at coordinate 379,882,786 of OZ010796.1, forward strand.
GAGATATCTTAAACTCCTCCCCCCCCCCACCGGGAATAATAAAAAAATATATATATACGATATAAGGTAACTCCTCCCTCCCCCATAAAATATTTATTAATAAAATAAATATATGTATTGAATGTGATTTATAATTAAAACAACTTTAATATTTATTCATGCAATATTTCTGAAAATTGATTAGGTTAAATCAGTGATGTTGGTTAATTATGTAAATAATACCTGCCAATTTTTATATTTTTTTCAATTAGAAAGCTTTGTATTGTGGGGCCTCAGATGAGGGCGGTAGCGTGACGTAAACTCCTCAGAGGCGTGATGACAAAGGTTTTAGTTAAGATGAAAAATTAAAGGTTTTATTCTCGCAAAACAACAAGAAATCTTGGCTAAACACAATGTCTACACTAACACAACAAATACTTAGGAAATTAATTTGATGAAATAAAGTCTTGTAAGGTAGGAATATCTAAAATTGTCCTTGACCGGATAACAAATCAGAGTCCAGATTAGTTATATTCAAGAGTCCCTGGGAAACACTATGGTCCCTTCTAAGTAATCAAATGTCCGTTAAAGGTGCGGTCTAACGTTCGCCCGTGCGTTCAGCTATTCCGCTGATGCTCCCAGCTGTGGCTCAGCTGATCGGCTATTGCTGCCGTTGCGAGAAACAAGTCTCCCCTCTCCTCGGAGCGACCTCCGAAAAATAATCCCGTGAAAAGCCTGGAGAGAAACTTTTCTCCCCTTCAGGTTGAAGAACCTCTTTTCACGTTTAGCTTCTGCTAAACTCTTCTAAGAGTCAACTAATCCCCCTGATCTCCTCAGATATCTCGTATATATCTTCATTTCTCTCTCGGAAAACAATGCTAGTTTCCAACATCCGCTGTCAGTGGTCCGCAAGTCAAGACCCATTTGACAGCCGACCTTCTAGTGGCTGGTCGGGGGCCCTTCCCCCTATTTGCGCACGGAACTCTCCTGTCAAAGTATGCGATGTCAAAAAGCCCTTAGCGGCATATTTCGGTGTTACAAAGTGGGAACCAGTGGTCCTCTTTTTATGTACTATGTTCCAAAGTGTCATCTTCATAAGATCGATCGCACTGAAGTTATTTACTTTTAAGTTACCGGCAAACTCTGAGACTTAGACGAATTTTCTAGTGTCACTCACGAATACATGGAGTTTCCATAGGCCATGATTCTGTAGCATTTGTGAGGGTTTTTATGTGTAGAAACTGTGAAAAGGCTAAAATTCCACAACACCCCCCCCCCCCCCCGTTTTAGATAATATTCTGGCCGCAGGACTGAATATTTTGAACACAAAGGGCAGCTCAAAAAAAAATGTTTTTGAGTGGCTCACATAAAAAAAACCTATATTTAACTGCCTACCAGTCCGTTTCTTAAAATTTTACAGAATTCCTTCCTACCATTTTTTTTTTTTTTTTTTTTTTTTTTTTTTACAAAATTCTATATGCTAATACCATTTTTGATACACATTACGAAACACAAGAAAATTATAAAAGTTTTACTATATACAATTAATTTGTCCCTTTTTTTCTGTATACTATTCTGACCTGCTCAAGAAGTCCACATGAGCTATTTCTTTGCCAGGTTTATATTTAATTGCATACTGGTAGGGTTGCAAGGTTAATGCCCACCTGAGAAGACGAGGATTATTTCCTGAATTGTTTTTTAGGAACGTTAATGGGTTATGATCACTCTAGATCAGAAATTTTTGTCCGTCAATGTAATGCCTCAATTTTTTTATGGCAAAAATTATCGCTGCACATTCCCTTTCTGTCGCGCTGAATTTTTTTTCAGTTTCCGTAAATTTTCTGCTCAAATAAATAATGGGATGCTCCTCTGAATTTTGTCTCTGCGCGAGTACTGCTCCTGCCCCTGAATTTGACGCATCTGTCTGAATTATAAATTCTGCGTTATAGTTGGGGGCATACAATACACGCCCCTCTGTAAGTTTTTCTTTCAGAGTGTCAAATGCCCTGTTCATTTCCTCGCTCCATACTATTTTTTTCTTTTTTCCCTTTAGTGCCCTTGTAAGTGGTTCTACAATCGAGGCATAATTTTTTATGTAGCGCGAATAATAACCTGCCATTCCTAAACATCTGCGGATTTCTGTTTTCGTTTTTGGTGGCTGTAATTCGGTGATCGCTTTGATTTTCGCTTCGGCCAGCCGCCGTTGCCCTTCTCCCACTATGTGCCCTAAATACTTCACAGTCTTTTGCGCGAATTTGCACTTCGTTATTTTTACCGTTAGCTTTGCTTCTCTTATTCTAGTAAGTACCGCTCTAAGATGCTCCAGGTGCTCTTCCCATGTCTCTGAGAAAATCGCCATATCATCGAGATAGGGCAGACAAAACTTCTCTAACCCTCTCAGCATTTTTGCCATGAATTTAGAAAATCTGAATGACGCATTGATCAACCCAAATGGCATCTTCAGTGGGAAATATGTCCCGGTGTTTGTAACAAATGCAGCTAATTTTTGAGCTTGGGGCGTCATCGGTATTTGCCAATATCCTTTGGTCAGATCAAGCATCGTTATGTACTTAGCTGCCGAAACTCTTTCTACTCTGTCCTCAATATTAGGGAGTGGATAATATTCAACTTTTGTTACAGAGTTTAATTTTCGATAGTCTATGCAACAGCGAGGATCCTTACCAGCTGATTGCACAAGGATCATGGGCGAATAGTAGTCTGATTCCCCTTCCCTTATAATGTTTAATTCCAGCATTCTTTTTATTTCCTTTTCTAAAATTTCCTCCTGTCTGCGCGACATTCTATAGGGTCTTACTCTTATAGGTTTGTTATCTGTGACTTCAATATCATGGATTTCCATGTGCGTAGTCCCTGGGTTATTCGAAAAAATCTCCCTGAACTCCCCCAGTAAGATTTCTAATTGCTGCAATTGTTCGGGGTTGCATCTCTCTTTTAATTTGCTATCCTCTACAATTTCTCCGAAGTTATAACTGTGTGGCTCATCTAAAGGAAATTCTATTTCCATTTCTTGTAAGTCCTCTAAATTATCACATTCGTATGTTAATATATTTATTTTTTCTACTCTCTGTACATATGGTTTCAATAGATTTACATGAAAAATTTGCAATTTTTCGCGCCTACCTGGGACTTCTACGATATAATTTGTATCCGAAATCTTAGCGGTAATTTTACCTGGTCCCGTCCAATTCGCTGACATCTTGTTTGCTTTGTTAGTTACTAATACGAGTACCTGGTCCCCTGGTTTAAATTCCCTTTCGACCGCCTTCTTATCGTACCAAGCTTTGCGTTTTTCCCTGCTTACTACCATATTTTCGTCCGCCAGCTCCTGACATCTTTTTAGCCGATTCATTAGTCCAAAAACATATTCTGTGACTAGCTCAGGCTCCTGACTGTCACCTGTCCACTGCTCGTTTAATAATGTTTCCGGTGTTCTCAAATTTTTACCGAAAACGAGCTCCGCTGGGCTGAAACCTGTTGAGTTGCTGACCGCATTTCTCAATGCTAGTAGTGCGTGGGGCAAATTCTCTTCCCAATCCTTTCCATTTTCTGTGCACATGACTTTTAACAGCCGTTTGATTGTCCTGTGCGTCCGTTCAACGTTATTTGAGGCCAGATGGCATACACTTGAATACCTTAGCTTGACTCCAAATTTCTCTAAAAATGATGTCGTAAGACATGACGTAAAAGACCGACCTAAATCTGTTTGTACCTCTTTTGCGTAGCCTAGTCTGCAAAAGATTTGCATAAGCGCCTCCACTACAGATTCTGAGAGCATATTTTCTAACGGGATCGCCTCTGGAAATTTCGAAAATACACATAACGCCGTTAGCAAATATTTGTTTCCTTTTTTGGATTTTGGTAGGGGTCCAATTAAATCAATTCATAGCTTTGAAAAAGGCTCTGGTATGACTGGTACACGTGTCAAAGGGGCCTTTTTTTCTCTCCCGACTTTCCAACTATTTGACAGTGGTGACATGATTTCACGAATTCTTCCGTTTGCCTTATGACGTTTGGCCAAAAGAAATATCTCAAAATCTTGTCCTTCGTTTTTTTTCTCCCAAATGGGACGCTGTATTCTCATGACAAGCGCTAAGAATAGCCTGTCTGAACTTCGTTGGTACAACTAATTGAAATCTTTCTAAGCCTCTATGATCGGTTGTTTTTCTTATTATTAAGGAGTTTCTGTACTCGAAGAACGACTTTTTTTAAGGGCTTTTTCCTTAATCTCATTCAGGGTATTATCTGTATTTTGCTCGTTCGCAAATTCTTTATTCCCCACCATACTTAAAGAAAAGGCTTCATCTACGATTAGGTCCGGAAGCAAAATTGGCTGCTCCTTCCCCCCTTCACCTGAATTGTCCGATTCTGCTCTATTAATATCTACCGTTTCTGCACTCTCTGTGGGGCCTTGCCCATTGTCCGGTGATGGATCTTTATCCAGCTGATTCGCGTCCTGAAATTGACAGCTTGGGGCCTTCGCTTTCCATCTGAGTTTTGGTTCTGCTCCGTGTCATTACGGCATTTATAATTTCGGGTTTTGTGCTCTTATTTGATTCGATTAATTTTTGGGTTTCATTCCCTAAGATATAATGATTTATGTCGGAATCTTTGTCTGCCACTAATGCTGTCGTATTAACAGTGATTTCATCTGGTAATTCTAGCGTTATTTCTGCTATAGGAAGACAGCGCAGATCCTGAACTAATGGCTGCCTTACCCAGCTGACCTGACCAGTTAATTGATTAGTTTTAACTAATTTATTCGGACAAATGTCCACGGTCGAACCCGTATCTCTTAATATAATGATTTCTTCGCCGTTTATTTTACCCCGACTCAGATACGGTTCAAAACCTTTCTCTAAGTTTATCTCCTTACTGATATTATGAAGAGTCTTGTGTGAGTTTTCACTTTTTTTTTAATTCTGGGCAATTCCGTTTATAATGTTTTGGACTTGAGCAATTAAAACAAGTATTTTTTCTACGTTTATCAAATATCTTTTCCCTTTCTTTATTCTCATTTTTATCCCTCCAATTTAATTTAATTTCCGGGTTTTTTTCTGCCTCTTTTTCGGCGTATCTGGGCCTTTAAAATCTTTTTTCGATGGGGGGCCTATTATTCCATGGTTTTCTGGAGATACCCTTTATCCTTTCATACCCATCCAAATCTTTGACTAAGCTGTCCGGATTCTTGTACGAAGCCCAAGAGTCGATGAAATGTTCCTTCATTTCGGTCGGCACTCTTCTTTTTATTTGCTCCGTAATTAGTAAGCTTTTGAGCTCTTCTATCGTATTTATCTCTAACCCATTGAGCCACCCCTCTTGAAAGCTGTTTAGCTCAAATATTAGATCTTTCCATGGACTAGTCGGATTTTTTTGATGCCGAAGCAGTTTTACGCGATAAGCTTCTGCGCTTAATCTATATCTTGTCAATACGACTGATTTGACATAATTAAAACTGTCTACTTTTTCTTTGTCCTCTCGTAATATAAGTTCAGCTACATCAATTGGCAATAATGCTAAAAGATGTGTGACTAAATCCTCTGATTCAATACCAGACCTTTCTGCCTGTCTTTCGAATAAATTCAGAAAAAGCGTAATGTCAGATTTCTCTGGGTCAAAATTATGCATGATAGATTTGATTTGGATTTTAGGGCCTATGTGGGATCAATTGCTAGCACTCGAACTACTTCGCTCCGCGCCTTGCGTTAACCGCAAACGCTCTAACTCGAATTCCCTGTCAAGTTTTGCTTTCTCATACTCTCTCTCTTTCTCTCTCTCCTCTCTTTTTAGCCTCTCATTTTCTTTTTCTCTAGCCGTAGTTTCCTCCCTGTCCAGAACAATGTACCCAGCTTGCGTCACTGCCAGTTCTTCATCGTAGTCATTTGCCTGCTCAATTTTTTCAATAATTATTGCCATCGTGTCGCCTTCCTCAATTTTTACCCCCAGCTCGTCTGCTAATTTTTGCAAATCAATCTTTCTACAATATTTTAGTGCCGTAATTTTTGCCATATTGTACACACTTGAGTTTTACTCAAATTATAACAATAATATCAAAGAGAATTTAATCCTGTCACCTGACATGTAAAAAAAAAGATAATAATAATTTCAACCTATCTAGTTTAAATTATGCTATGGGTACTTTTATAAACACCTTTTGAATACAAAGAGTAACATAAAGAATAAATTTGATATATACTATAAAATTATTTGAATGCCTTCTCTTTCTGTTAAATATGCAAGATAAATTCAGCTCTGAAATCCCTATGCACACAAAATGAAACAAAGTATCTGAAAATTTTATACCAATTGTACATATAACTTTTTGAACAACTCTTAAATTTCCTCAAGATTGAGCACACCTTGCAATCCTGATCCAGTGCTACCAATACTTTTCATAAATTCAGAAAATTTCTTTATATAATAACCAACAATTAATAAAATATTTTCCTGCACGAATCTATAAATAACATTGTATCCTTGCACATCTAATTTAAAAAGCTCTTCCCTTTGGGTTTTTTCCCACCCCTAAGCACAATTTAATCCTGAAAAATTTCTATTCTTAGTACTAGAAAAAACAAGATTTCCCATTTATTCTTCCCGAATAAATCCTAGATTCTAAATCTGATTAATAGGCTAGGCTACTTAAGTTAACTTTAACTCTTCTTAGCTTAATGCTTTTTTTTTTAAGACACACAATAAATTTTTGCCTGAAAACTTTAGCTATTTACTTGACACATTTAAACAATTCTAACAATAAGAGCCACTCAAAAAAAAAAAAAATTTTTATGAGCTTACCTCCCCTGTTGCGTCGTCACTGCTGAATCTTAGTGCACTGTCGTTGAAGCACCTGTCTTCCTCGCTGTCCGTCTCGCGTTAGGCCTTTTCCAGGGGATCTGGCTCCGGTCTGCTTGCTCCGGGCTTGTTCTTTAGGCTCCCAGTGGATCTCTTGGAGTTCCGTCGGCCTTTTCTTGGAGAGCTTGATTGCTGTGTCCTTTGCTGCAGTTGTTTTTTCGTCCTGCTGTCCGCTGGTTAGCACACGGGTCTTTCAATATCAGATTTCCACTGCCTCACCGCCACTTTATTTTAGTATCAAAGTTCTTTTTTAGCAGCCACCATTTGTGGGGCCTCAGATGAGGGCGGTAGCGTGACGTAAACTACTCAGAGGCGTGATGACAAAGGTTTTAGTTAAGATGAAAAATTAAAGGTTTTATTCTCGCAAAACAACAAGAAATCTTGGCTAAACACAATGTCTACACTAACACAACAAATGCTTAGGAAATTAATTTGATGAAATAAAGTCTTGTAAGGTAGGAATATCTAAAGATGTCCTTGACCGGATAACAAATCAGTGTCCAGATTAGTTATATTCAAGAGTCCCTGGGAAACACTATGGTCCCTTCTAAGTAATCAAATGTCCGTTAAAGGTGCGGACTAACGTTCGCCCGTGCGTTCAGCTTTTCCGCTGATGCTCCCAGCTGTGGCTCAGCTGATCGGCTATTGTTGCCGTTGAGAGAAACAAGTCTCCCCTCTCCTCGGAGCTACCTCCGAAAAATAATCCCGTGAAAAGCCTGGAGAGAAACTTTTCTCTCCTTCAGGTTGAAGAACCTCTTTTCACGTGTAGCTTCTGCTAAACTCTTCTAAGAGTCAACTAATCCCCCTGATCTCCTCAGATATCTCGTATATATCTTCATTTCTCTCTCGGAAAACAATGCTAGTTTCCAACATCCGCTGTCAGTGGTCCGCAAGTCAAGACCCATTTGACAGCCGACCTTCTAGTGGCTGGTCGGGGGCCCTTCCCCCTATTTGCACACGGAACTCTCCTGTCAAAGTATGCGAAGTCAAAAAACACTTAGCGGCATATTTCGGTGTTACAAAGTGGGAACCAGTGGTCCTCTTTTTATGTACTATTTTCCAAAGTGTCATCGTCATAAGATCGATCGCACTGAAGTTATTTACTTTTAAGTTACCGGCAAACTCTGAGACTTAGACGAATTTTCTAGTGTCACTCCCGAATACATGGAGTTTCCATAGGCCATGATTCTGTAGCACTTGTGAGGGTTTTTATGTGTGGAAACTGTGAAAAGGCTAAGTTCCCACATTATATATAAATGTGTAATAGTTGACAGCTATGAGCAAAGATGAGAAATGAAAAAGAAGAGCCACTAAAATCTATATAAACATCACCATAAAAAAAATATTTCATTTCAGCTAAAGTGATAAAATGAGTTTTCATCCTTCTTAACAGTTTACAATGTTTTTCCGTATATAGTAAATGATCATCAACTAAATAAGAAAAAATATTACAATATAATTTAAATTAAAATGTTAAACAAAATTAAACTTGCTGATTCTATAAAATGAATGGTTAAAGCTTAAATAAGAATTATTTTCAAAATAATTCACACAGTTGTAGCTCAAAATTTATTTCATTAAATGGAGTGAATAAAATTTACAAATTTTAACTTAACCACCACAGTTAACTGTAAGATTGTACTAAAGAAAAAACATTTCTTCAGAATCAACATATGGAACGATTAATCAAAATATCGATCACTCCATTTTAAACAACATAATAAATAGTAGGAAATGTGATAAATTTAAACAATAAAAATATATGAACAGTGCCAGATCTAATAAATATTATTCTGGTTAATGTTGAACGAAAATATCAGTTATCTATAACTATAATAATTAATGCAGCTATTCCGTGTTTATTATTAAAACTATCACCCCAAAACTAATCACGTATGTCAATTGATGACAAAATTAATTCAAAATCTCAATCAAAATTTCTAGAACTAATACATAGGAAGTAAAATTAAACTCTTAGTCATAAAAAAAGTTAAATATAATAAGTGATCATTCTACAGCTATGTAAAAATTCAAGATTTGTAAACTAATCATAAACTTAAGATTATGAATTTAACTTAAAATAAACAACTGATCAAAAAATAATCTCCAGTTATAAACATAATTAGATCAACTAAGTTACTAATGTGCATAAATAATAAAGTATAAAATTATACTAATAATTTAAGTAAATCATATATTATAAAATAATAATAATAATAAATAGTATTGCTTAATTAAGATTTTTAGCAAATTGGAAATTTTTTTTATACATATTGTTACGTTTCGGAAAAACATTGTTTTCAAAATAACATAACTTGTTATGTTTGTTTTCTAATATGAAAACTACTCCGTTTAATGTTGTTCTGATGTCAAATGTGTGTGTCGCCGGTTCCAATGGTGATATTGAGGATGATTTTCTTTTAAAAATTCTGTATATATTATTCATTTCCAATTGATGAACGTTATTTATTGAACTTCTGCCATTTTAAACAGCACACAAGAGACAAGACGAAGACACAACAAATATTTCAAGAGAAGCGGTTAGCGTGGGGTGTACGATAACCAATTCTTATTGGTCATTCCAAATGACCTTCTAGACGTCAGAGGGGGGGGGGGGGGTGACCTTCCGCTCAAAGCGTTTATTCTACTATATAACAGTTTAATCTGTCGCAATGGAAACTAAAAGCAAAGAAAAAAGAATTTTTTTTTGTTTCACATGAAAATAAGCGATATGAGGTTGGAGTGACATAAGAATTCTGTTAACGTAATTTTTACTGTCGGAATTCGAAGTTTTTTTTTTCTGTTCTTTTAAGATTTTTTTTTTTTACATTGTGCACGTATTGGATTATTTCGTATATTAAAAGGACGATTCATTCCTCCTCCAATTAAAATGATACAATCGTCAATTGACATCATCACAAGCGAGGAGGGGGGAATTTATAGATTTAAGTCTCCGTCTGGCCTTAAATCTGAATATTACAGAAAAGGGATTTTTAAAGATAGCTTATGACTATTTTTGCCCTTTCATAAAGTCACAATTATCCGCAAGAACTTGTGGAAGTTGTTGTCAATATCATGCATCTCAGAAGAACAGACACAAAAAAATTCAACGCAGTGAAAAAAGCGAGAAAGCCTGCCTTATACGATCATTGAGAATTGCTGCTCATCGAGCAAAGAACTTATGTAGGTCGTAAAATTCATGGAAGATGTTGAGTGGATGAATGAAGATGAAGTTGATCAAGACTGCATCTGAAAAGAAAGCGATGAAGATAATCAAGTAAAACTGGAAACCAATATCATAACAGATATGGAAAATGGCTTGAGCCGCCGTGGTCAGCATCAGAATAGATATGGGCATATTCAAATTTAAATTTTACGAATGGCTAAGTTCTTCTAAAATTGTGATCTAAGAAATTTTCTTAAATAGAATTGTAAGGAAATAAAAGAAGTATTTTTTTTTTAAAGTCGAGTAGAGTTTTCTTTTTTTTTATTATTTGAATTAAGTCCTATTTTTTTAAATTAAATTATTACTGTTAAAAAAGTGGAGGGGAGGGGAAGGGTGCAATTTGACTGCGTTATTATTAAGTGGTGTTTTGCGATTTGCTTATTTTTGCTGACAAGGATGGAGGAGGGGGGGGGGTGTCAAAAATTGCCAAACCCATGCTTACGTAATGTTTGAACAGCCCCTAATACAGATGCAAAAATAATGTAAAAAATTTTGTTATTTTCAAATATTTATCTTATTAAAAAATGTTTCGCGAATCCAAACAAAGTATGGCTTTTGCTAGTATAAGTACAAATCAGTATATCTCATACACAGAGCTGCATAAAAGAATTCGGTTTGTTTTCCGACAATAGATGGTAGTTGCTAAAATAGGGCTTTCAAATATATTATACGTCTTCCAAGGGCGATCATGTCTTGTTATGCCTTGTTTGCATAGACATCTTTCATCTTATTACAAGACGAAGTTTTGTTGCAGTAATCTGCTTGGTGTTGGAAAGTGTATCATAATCTACGCTGGACGCATTATATTTCCTTCTTGTTGAGATACACTCAATTAAAAAATTCCTTACCTGTGAGGAATATGTTGGGCACAATATTATCAAAATTTCGGCCATCAAAAATTTATCCAAAGTCAGAAACTTTCAATATATCGGAAACTTCCTATTCCCCAATTTAATAATAATAATAAAAAAAAAAAAAAAAAAAAAAAAAAAAAAAAAAAAAAATCCCTCCCACATGTACTTAAGTTTTCTTTGGAATAAGCCTCTTCAAAAATTCTTTTTCATATACAATAAAACAACAACAAGACCAACTAAAAACACACTGCAACTTCGTGAAACACTTTTGTAACACTAACTGAACATAATAATTAAAACTTCTAACTAAAATCATTTTCGATTGTGTTGTGAATGTGTTGCGAATGTCTTGTACCATATAAAAAGACTGTGCAAAAAGTCTTGTTAAAAATTGCAAGAGGAGAAAATGTGTTTTCAAAACATTTCAAAACATTCATTTTCAAATTGTGTTATAAATGTTTAATAAATAGTATGTTTTAAGTGTGTGTGTGTTATTTTAAAGCTACCATATAGAAAGTGTTTTACATGTGCTGTTTTATAGAGTTCTAAATTGCGTGATGTTTAAAATGTGTTGTTAATTTGGTGATAAAGTGTTGTGCAGCACAACACTGTTGTAAGAAGACATTATCATCAACACTATTTAAAACATGATTTCAGCACAATTAACAACACTATTTTTAGATAGCAACACTTTTGCAACATATTAAAAACACATTTCTAGATAGCAAAACTTTTGCACACGGCAAATAAAGGCATCTTAAATTCAGACACATATGTGACTGAAAAGTAATTCAGACACTTAAGTGTCTGAATATGAAATTTCAGACATCATAGGCGTCTGAAATTAAGACACTTAAGTATCTTACTATGATCATAGAATAAACACTCTAAACTGAAATGTCTGAAATTTAGACACATAAGTGACTTAATATGGAGTGTTCAATTTTCAGACATTTTAAAGTGTCTAAATTTTTAAGACATGTGTATGTGTCTGAATTTAAGACGTTTCAAACGTCTGAATCGCATCCATCTTTGATCAACCTGCATGTTCGGCAATAGGCATAGGCAGCCGTTTTTTCACTTTTTTGGTAAGCTTTATACACTGGCAGGACTGAAACTGGCCTTTTTTGCACACGGGGCAAGCATGGATTTAGCCCCCCCCCCCCCCCCCTTCCGCAAAGTATGCCATTTCATATTATCTTTAGATTCTTCTATGCTTTGGCATACCCCAGACAGGATGATTTTAACAATACTGTGCTACATAAATGTGCGAAAAATCGAGGCACATGTCCTCTCTACCCCCCCCCCCCTCCTTAGTTTCTATCCTGTAACACTGTGAAAAAGTATCCATTTAAAATATAGAAATTGTACTGCCAGTTAAGACGCAAATTTACGTATTTTAATGTAATTTTTTCTTTTCGTAAATTCCAGGAAAATTTGCATATTTCTGTATTTAAAAGGTTCCATTTAAAAGTAAAATATAATCTTTCAAAGGAAAACTCATATAGACATGATATTAGACATGATTTATTTATTTATATTCAAACTTCAAATTTTTGTTGATCGCTTATAATTCGATAGGTAATTTATTCATCAAAAAATGAAAAATAATTTCGATCACATAGTTTCTGAATAATATCACCTGCAATTTCATGCGTTTAAGAACAAAAATGAACTAAAATTTCTGCATTTCTCAAACGTCAAACATGTTTCGCAAGAATTTCTTTGGATTTGAAAATAATCATATACCTTTAAGAATTAGGTGTGGCCCCACCTAGTGTTAATCAAAGTATTTATTTAATTGCCTATTTATTGTATTTATTATATTTAAGTATTTATTTAATTAAAAAAATCAAAGTACTTATTATTATTATTTTTTTTTTTTTTGGAATTATTTACAATAGCTCTGAAAATTTATACACTAACCTTTTAGCTAAAGATTGAGTTCAGGTATAATCGGATTTCACCGTGAATAAATTAGTCAAAAAATTTTACTCTGGATTTCTAATGATATATGTTATATGCGTAAAACAATGATTTTTATAACTAAATGTCAATAGTTATACACAAGTTATACACAATATTTATAACTGAGAAATTTGGTTCAGAATATATAGCATATAGGAAGGAATTAATCAGTCCAATTTCAAAAATTTTGCCATATATTCAATCATCAGAAGAAAACAAAAACCAAAGAAAACAAAACTCTATGTCAATACCTTCGCATTTAAATTATACACTGTCTTTGGGCAATAAGAAATGCATTTTTTTTAATGATTTTTTTTTTAACACCCCTGAACGGCACAGGTCCCGAATTAACTATATATTTAATTCAGTATATATATATATATATATATATATATATATATATATATCAAAATGTTTTAACAGTGTATATATAATATATACAGTTTTAAAACATTTTAAGTATTTTAAGGGTGTGATCTCTCGCCTCGGAAAATTCGATTCAAAACGCCAACTTTGACAGCATTATTTACAACATTTTCTGCATTTATCAAAAAATCGAGAAACACGGCACATTGTGTAGTTTCTAAATAAGAGAATTTCCCAGTTTGATGCGATTGAAAGCAAAAGTGCATTTAAAAATGAATCAGAAAATAAGCAGTTTGGATTTGATTACACCCTTAATATTTCAAAAATAAAGTTTCCCCTGTAATAAACAATAATATTTGTGTTCTAAAAATTTTTTTTCGTTAGAAGAAAAAAAACCTTTCTGCTGGTCTTTAACGCATGAAATTAAACAGACAAATATTCAAAATTCTAGGAGGGAAAATGTGTAAAACGTTAACTGGATTGGGAAAATATTTACCACTATTGTAAAATACATTATATTTACCACTACCGTAAAATAAATTGTGCAGTATAATAAGTAACAATGTTTGAGGTTTCAACTTGCGAACTCGTTGCCCAGTGGATAAATCGACTAGTTTGGAAAAAAGCAGGTCCTGGGTTCGGGTCCTCTGACGGGTAAGTTTGATAGTGTTGTGATAATTCGACGATATCTCACATTGGAACTCTCAATTTACAAGGCAAAAGCCAGCATAGGGAAGCTAATGTATTTTCACCTAGCCTCCAAATTTCTTCAGAGTCCTAGAAAATGTCGCTAGACATGAAACAAATACTTCAATTTCTATCAATCTTCGCAGATGACACTAGGGTGAAAGGAACTCTTTTATCTAGCGAGAGAAATATTCTTTTGATGTTCACGAGGGCCTCGTTCCCGTGGGAAAGTAGAAAGTGAAACCAGAGATGAAGCCGGACGCGAAAGTTCCTGACGGCAGCCTATAGAGAAAGGGCTGGCCTATGAGATCATGGCCCACGGATGGTGAGTGGCTAATGGGAGTGGCTTTGGTCCTGGACGGAAAAACGAAACTGATAAAAGAGGATGCGAGAGCATTCTCGGGAGCTTAATTTTCCCTTCTGTTGAAGTTGAGACTTCAAGGTGTTTCTGGTCGTGCAGAGTGGAAATCTCTCACGGGTCGACGGCATCGGGGCATACTCCGAAGCACAGGAAAGCGAAAGCCAGGTGTGGCTGTTAAGATATCTCCATCACGGAGTGGAAGATCGGAGGTTCCTAAACCTCGGTTAAACACCTACAAAAGTGCGACATTCCTGTCGAGCATCGCGAGCTCTATCTTCGAAAATAGTGGACATTGGATAAGTAAGAGACTGACTACACTGAAAGCGATCTATTATTCGAGGACTGGACTTGATTCTATAAATATATTATTGTCAGCTGAACTCGAACCCTTATATGAAAAATGTTGTAATTATGAATTATTTAATCAAGAAATTCTTATTTAATTGTTTGTGAAACAATAAAATATTTTTTTCGATATTGATAAGACTAGGCCGTTGAAGTTGCCCGCTACCACACCACCTTACGACATCGGCTCCGTTACAGTCTAATATAATGCGAGTTAATAAATCCTGTAAAATGTACTGGACTTTAGCAATCCCAAGTTTGTTAAATGTGTCGGTTTACCCTTCTTTGAAAGCTTGATTTTTATTTTTTAAATACAGAAATTTTCAAAAAAATTTAAATTTTTCAACGGAAGAAAATTTCCATTAAAATACGTAAATTGTACTGGCGTTTATGATTGGCGGTACAATTTCCCTATTGTAATATAGATTTTTTGTTTTAAGTGTATAATGCTTACAAAAAAAAAAAAAAAATAAATAAATAAATAAATAAAATAAAATAAAATAAAAGGCTGCTTTTGCATAGAAATGAAAGGTGGTAAAAGATGAATGCGATTCAGACGTTTGAAATGTCTTAAATTCAGATGCATACTAGCATCTTAAAAATTAAGACACTTTAAAATGTCTGAAAATTGAACACTCCGTTTAAGACGCTTATGTGTCTGAATTTCAGACATTTCAGTTTACAGTGCAACATATTAAGAACGCAATCACAACACAAAAAATATTTTGTGTATGAAGTTTTCTAATTCACAACACATTAAGGTGTTGTTAATATGGTGACAAAAAGTGTTGTAAAAAGTGTTTATATTTATGTTTGAGAATTTGCAGTGCAGTAAACTTAATGTGTTTAATATGATTCAATAATAATGCAAAATTTTATTTACATTATGAATATTTTATTCATCGCGATTTAATTTAATACAGTCTATAAATATTACAAGACTAAATTTCTCTTGATGAATTGACTAAAATCAATAAAATAGACATGATTAGACCATTATTTGCGAGCATATGATTAAGCAGCTTTCTATAAAATTCGGCCGAAAATACAAGAGCGATTTATGCGCCAATTTTAAATTGTTATTTTATTTGTTTGTTTGATAGGTTATCATATTGTAAGTTTACACGTTTCTTAAAACTCAATGAATTTTTTTCTACTTTGAAATTGAAAATGGAAATAAGATGCAGAAATTTTAAGAATGAAAAAGAATTTTTTGCTTGTATTTTTGGTCTCAAAATCATTCAAGAAGAAGCGATCAATTCGGCTGAGTTTTTGACAAAACTGCACATAAAAGTTTCTGGCAATTTGCTTCATGCCATCATAAGATTACGCATTAATTTTCTGTATTAGACTTCAAGAACAATTAATGGTAAAATAATTATTTTCTCATTACTCATATTCTGTAAGTGTATAAGACTGTTCATTAGCATTAAAATAGGAAATAAAGGAAGGCATACTCCTTTAACTCCCAAAAGTTGTCTGAAATATTATTAATTGCGCGGATTTTTAAAATTTGTCTGTGACGCAAAAAATTAAGTGTTAATTATATGGCTATATTCAGCTTATGATTTCCAAGCGACTGATTCTTAGCACTTTTTTGTGAGTCACGATATTTCGACATGTAAATTTTTTTCATCATGCCCGTTTTCATATGTTATAAAGGAAACAACAAATATGTCATATCTTTGAAATATATGGAACATCTTATAAAAGCCAATTTTAACAGAAGGAAATGATAGCACATTTAACAACTTTTAAGTGTTCTTTTACAGTTCTCAAATGAAATCATCCGATTCCCCCTGGCTAACAAAATATATTAACTGTCGAATGTGTTTATATTACTTTTCAAAATCAATTCATTAACTGAATTGCCGATTTATGTTTCTTGTGGATTCCATACTTCGGTACAACACCCGCGTACTTCAAACTGTTATGTATAAGTTAGTAGTATGTGATTTGGGATCGTGTAACTTCATCTGCGTATAACTCTGTTGGCAATATAGTGTGTGATAATGAAATACAGCGCGATTCAAAATACGGAATTTAATGAAGAATCTATCTTTTATATTTATTTTTATCAAAAATTTCATTTAGATAATGAAAAAGGAAAATTAATGAAAGCACGTTAAAATAAATAAATAAATAGAAAAATAAGTATAAAATAACGCCGAAATTTGAAATTTTGGTCTGTGCAAATTCCCACTAGTGTGGAGTTCACAGGTCGGGTAGTTCATGATTTATAATAACAGTACTAGTAATTCTCCTTCCTCAATCAATTTATAAAAAACTTATGTGCTTTTTGAAAATTTCTGGTTAAGTCATGTATGTGTGCGTGTAGGTGAAAGGGGGGGGGGGATACAACTGTCAGACATTGTTGCTGGCGACCAGGTATTTTTCCTGATTCTAGAGCCCTATCATATATAAAAAGCGTAAATAGACTTAGATAATTATATTAATTAAGATGTGCTTTATTTGTTTTTCTATTTAAAAAGACTTTTATAGTAAATATGTTTCTATTTTTTAATGTGCAGCTGAATATGTCTGAATATGAAACAGCACTTATATATTATCTTAATGTAAATTTCCATTACGATAAAATATTTAAATTATTTAAATAAAAATTTCAAATTAAAAAATGTTGCATTAAAAATGGCATTAGCTATAAAGCTAATTATATTATATATATATAAAATAATAATAATTTTATGTCATCTCTTACAAGTTTCGTACAGTTCATTCCACAATTTTATAACACAATATTTCGCATTATTTAATCTCAGAAAAATATTACTACTACTACTACGATTAATTGAAGTAATTGCAAATGATGTGACTTAAATAAAAAATTTCTATTCCAAAAGATTGGAGCCATTCTCCTTGAAAATTTCAAGCTTCTTGCTCTTAAAAAATTTATTTTGTAACTGTAGTTTCTGAAGCTATTAACTGTATATAAACCATAGTTCGTAAATGTGTAAAAAAGATTCGACTTTTTGAGCAAGGGGGGAAAAAATTAAGTGATAAAAAATATGCAATTCTTAAATTTATATGGTAATATGATAACATAATATGATAACTTGATATGATAAATAAGGCTTACTAACTTAATTCAGCTCAAGTTTCTCCTAAATATTATACTCTATCTCTAATTATGGGAGCTTTGCTATAATAGTGCTTATTTTAATGCTCATAAACAATATCTTTGTTTACTTATAAACATAACTACACAGAAGCTATAGATAAAGACCAAAATATTTATACGCATAAATAATCTTCAAATTCTACTTAATATTCTCAATATGAGAGGGACAATAAGATATGCGTTATCAAATGATTCTAATTTCAAGCTACCGTTCATTTCGCTTTCGACAGTAAATCTCTGTAATCTAAATGAATCATTATTCAGTGCTCTCCCAAATTATTTTATACCCCAGATTCAAATTCAGCTGCAGAATTAATTGGACTGTATCGTAACTCACGACTGATTGATTGGATTTCCCGTGAGTTGAAAATTAATATGGATTTGCGACCTCTCTTTCTGTCATTTTACGACCTATACTATCCTTATTATAAAACAGTTCATGTTACCAACGCATTGTCTGGAGTTTAAGTCAGATATGGAAAGGTAAGTAAAATAGATTTAAGTGTTTACTGAGAAAATTAATCATGTTCCACATTTTGGATTTCACTTTTAGAGAAAGTTATATTTATTTAAAGTAATTTATGTTAACGGTCAGGGAATTGAAAATAGTTCAAGCGGATGATATTGTAATAAAATACAATTGGCAATATAATTCAATTATTAAATATGGCGTAATAATGTAAATAGATATAGATGTGTATATCATGCTTAAATTTCGATTTCATGCTCAGTCATATTATTGGTTTATTAATGAAAGTTCGTGTTAAGATGCTACTTAAAGCTATGAATTGTAAACTAGCAGTTTAACTGTGCAATAAAATATGCTTTGAAAAATTATTCTAAATAGCAATGCACTAAAATAAATTAATAAATTTGAAAATTGAATACGTCGTGCTCAAACTTTATTTTATTTTATTTTATTTTATATATAGCAGAATTTTATAATGTATTTTTTATGTGTATTTTAAATATCTCTAATAATAATAATAATAAAATCATGCTTTCTTGTAATTTAAAACTGACATTTAATTTTGTTAATGGAATTTAGATGAATATTTTTATATATATATAATCTTAAATGAAAATATTGGGTTTTCTTTTCTCAATATTCAAACTGTTAAGAAACTTAAAGTCTGAAAATACAGTAATTAAATTAAATAGCAGTAAATATGTTGCACATCATGGTAAAAAACTCATTGTAATAATCTTTAAAGGGTAATTATTGAATTATGAGACCTACGAATTAGTAAATATATATATATATATATAATTTCAACGAAAAACCATTTTTTAAATTATTTGCCGCGAAAAGTTACAGGGAATGAATGACTGAATAGCCTGTAACTTGAATTGTAGTAGACTTAATGCCGCCAATAGTAATGTCTGAAATCCGCCCTGAATGTTAGAATTGCCTGGCAAATTAATGCTAAAAATAAGGTAAAACTGTATCTGAAAAAAGTGGCTGAATTAAAAAAAAAATGATTGACATTAATAAAAAAAAAAAAAAAAAAACACACACATAACACACATAAAAACCACACACATCCAACTAATTTTACTACACAAATAGTAGAGCACATAAACTGCACTGTAAAAAAAAATCTGTGAAGTTACTAAAGTTTTTCTAGGAAACTTGGATTCCTAGAACTTTTCATGTAACGGCAACAACAAAATTTCATGTAACAGACACACTTTTGCGCCGAAAATCAAAAAATCTGTAAGGTTACGAAGAATTTTTTTGGAAACTGGGATTCCGAGAACTTTTCATGTAACTGCAGCCAGGGTTACAAATAAAAGTTTAGTAAGATTACTGAAATTTTAGCAGATTCATTTGTAAAGTTACAGATTTTTGTAGCTTTACAAAAACTAGTTTTGTAGATTTGCAGCTTTTTTCGTACCGTTACAGGTGAAAGTTTAGTAAGCATGTAACTTTACATCTGTAGAACTACAGATTTTTTTTTTACAGTGTGGTAAATTAGAGAGAGAGTGCCGAAAAATTATTATCCTTAAATTTCCATGGTTTTATTTGTGACTAACTCGGAAGTTTACACATTTCCTTGAGTTTAAACATCTGTTTTTCTTATATCCCCTCACAACTGCGCAAGCGATTAAGAGTTCAACAGTTTGCGAGGTTATCTATTCGCAAATAGGTGTTATCTTTTAACACCATTTTAATTATTTTTAGTTTTATATTAAAGAAAAATTAGAATAGTATATATAAAATAGCTGAAAAATTAATCGTTTATAATGGCCCGAAAATAACAAGTTATAAGTTAGTCGAAGCAGCACAAATTCAAGAAAAAGAATAATGGCAGTAGGGCTCGTTACTGAAAACTTTCAGTTTGGTCAGCTTATTAATAATGGATTTGTTTGTAATGCTTTATCGTGAATTCGCTCTATATTCAAAACATGCAACTGATGGTTTTCTCGATATTTTCAGTAAAATGTTTATTTAAAATTTTGAATTAGTTCATTACTGAACAGTATTAAGAATTTGGCGTAAGTAATTGATTTTCCACTTTATACTTTTTTTTTTTTTTTTTTTTTTTTTTTTATAAAAATGACTGAATCGAGAAATTTTATTTTGTGAGGAAGATAAGCTCCTTAAACTAAAATTTTTAATCGAATTTTATAGTATTACATTAAAAACGAGAACATCGCCTCAGTTAGTTGGTAAATTAGAACTTCTCCGTCTCCTTTTTTTTTCTTTTAAAAATTTAGTTTATTTTAATTTTTCAATTTTTAAAAATAGATATTTTTTTTAGTAGTAGTCCTGACGGAGAGATCAAGAATTAATTTATCATTTTTCCTACACCAAAGAAAAAATAAATACTTAAAACGTAAAGAGAAAAATAAAGAATTAGGTAGCAAAAAAAATTTAGAAAACACTAAAAAAATATATTAATACACCGGAGTCTTACAATGCCATCTTCAAAACAAGGTTTAACACTTAGCACAGTAGAGATTAAATATCCCTCCTTCAAGAAAAAAATAATAACATTTTTAAGAATAGAGAAAACGATTCGAAACTAATGCCAAATATTCCCAGCGGCATACACCCCTCTCGAATAAGATATAAGCCACATGTCTAACAGAAGTTAAATTTTCCGAACAAGTTCCTCAATTCTTGCATTGTGTAAATAAAAGGACTATTGCTAGAGTACAAATAGTTCCTTACCAATCCTCTAGTTGCCATGGAAGCATGATTATGATTAAAGGCTCATGTGAGATTCGAGAGAGACTTAATCGGTTTAGGAAAGGAACCTTAGGAAAACCAATCCATAAAGTCTCCGAGCTCTTTTATAAAACACCAACTGGGTTATTCGAAAGCGTCTGGTTTTCATCAAAAACATTTCACATAATGAGTGTGTGCGCAAGGGAGTTAGATTCTAAAGCCAAATACCGGGTTAAAAGAAGACTCCCGTTCCCCGTTATGACAAGGGATAGTCTAATTTGAAGCAATTATGGCATCAAGCTGTAATTCACTAGAATAGCTTGTTTGTTCTTTGTCTAGTAGTCTAAATATTTTGATTATTAATTACCCTCAGAGTTGGAAACGCGTTTATCAAAATCTCGGCTACTTTTTAGAGGGAGTCAGATGTCACCAATAATTAACTAAGTACAGCTGACTGTGCGGAAGAATGGATGCTTAATAGAAAGAAAAGAATAACTGCGAGAGGCTTCGCGTAAATTAAAATTTTTCTTTCAGGATTAAAAGAGAGTTAAATTATTTATACCGCTCTTAATTGTTTTCTTTTTGATTTTATCTATAAAGTTGATATGATTTGAACATGTAAAAATGATAAATTAATAAATTGATAAATTAATTTTGGCCGTTTTCTAAATCATGATTTATATTAATTCTTAATTTTGATTTATTTTTGTAATTTATAAAATTTTAAATTTGACAATAATTAACACTAGAACGGCGAGAAATTCTGCTCCGGTTTTATAAAAATATTTAACATCAGAATTTTTACTTAAAACTATTTATCTTATTTATTTAATTTATTTTTGTGCAGCATATACCAATCTTATATTATAAAAAGTTTTCTGGTTCGAATCGGCATGTATTCATTTGGCAAGGGTCAAAGTGACCCCTCTCCGCCGTTCTAGTGTTAAAGAGATTTAGCCTCCTGCAAGAAGAGTTAAGATTCTAACGCAAAGTACCAGGCTCAAAGAGCCGTTCCACGTAATGAAAAGGAATAGTCTAGTTTGAAGGAATTATGCCATTAAGTTGTAATTCACTAGGATAGCATATTTGTTCTGTCTAGTAGTATAAATATTTTGATTATTAATTACACTCAGAGTTGGAAATGCGTTTCTCAAAATCTCGGCTACTTTTTAGAGGGAGTCAGATGTTTTTAATAATTAAATAAATACAGCTGACTGTCCGAAAAATGAACGCTTAATAGGAAAAAAGAAAAATTGCGGGAAGCTTCGGGTGAATTATTATTACTTTTTTCAGTATTAAAAGACAATTAAATAATTTATATGCCTCTTAAATGCTTCCATTTTGATTTTATCTATAAATTTAATATATGATTTAAAATCATTCGTGCAATTCTTTTGAGCATGTTCCAAATTTTGATTTGCTATAATTATGAAATTTTTCTTTTTTTAATTAAAAAAATAAAAATAAAGAATAATTAGGATGATTTAGACAAATTAGAAGAGTTAGATTCTATAAAGTCAAACGCTGTATTAAAAGCGGTTTTCAAGTTACACTGTAAATAAATTATGTAGCGTTACTCTATAAAATTGGTGGCAGCATGCTGCTTCCAATTTTATGGAGTAATTTAACTTATATAATGGTGTAATTTAAACTCATATAACTGGTGTAATATTACACATTAGTGTAACTAAACACCAGTTTTATCGATTAAATTATTCCATAAAATGGAGGCAGAAAGGCTGCCACCAATTTTATGAAGTAACGTTACATAATTTTTTTACAGTGATACGGCAAAGACAAGGAATTTGGAGCAATTACGTCATCAAACTGTAATTTACTATAAGAGTTGTTTTGTTCTTTTTCTGGTAGTATAGATAATTTTATTATTAATTACTTTTAGACTTAAAACCGTGTTTTTAAAAATGTTGGTTAGTTTTTAGAGAAAGTTAGATGTCACCAATAATTAACTAAAAATTGTGCGACTGATAAATGCTTAATAGAAAGAAAAGAATAATTGTGTTTGGGAGTAGCTCAAAATAGTGTATATAGCCGTTACTTGGGATGTGTTAAATTACAAATTCCATGAATTATTTTTTTTTTAACTTGAAACTTAGCTTTATATTTAAT
This sequence comes from Maratus speciosus, assembly GCA_963932465.1. Taxonomy (NCBI): domain Eukaryota; kingdom Metazoa; phylum Arthropoda; class Arachnida; order Araneae; family Salticidae; genus Maratus; species Maratus speciosus. The sequence continues at coordinate 379,905,883 of OZ010796.1, forward strand.
CCTTCTGTTTCTAGTTTATGTTTTAACCTAAATTTTAAATTAGTACTCATTTTATTGAGAATTTCAACCGAGCTGAACAATGTTAATCTTTCTGACATACTCACAACTTAATTTTATTCCTCTTTACCCAAAAAAGTTTTATGTATTAACACACAGGTGCCTACAGATCAAACAACGGTTTCTTTATCTCCCTACAAAATTTAACATATTTAAATTTATAGCCGACTGTACCTGTTAACCCACATTCCACTATTGTTATATCCTCAAAATCGATTCAAAACATTAATTTTGACGGCATTTTCAGAACAATTCGTCATTTTAATAGGTAAATTATAAGTTCTTTGGAACATGAAATGAACCAACATACTTGCAAGTTATGTGCTGTTATGAATGAAAATTAAGTCGAGAGCAGATTTAAACAATTATTGTTTTTTAAATTAGTATTCTAAAATAGGATAAAACCGCGTATAAAAGATTATATGGATTTAAATAGACTGTTCCTTTAAAGTTTAACGTACACTGTAAAAAAAATCTGTAAAGTTACTAAAGTTTTTCTAGGAAACTGGGATTCCTAGAACTTTTTATGTAACGGCAACAACAAAAATTCCAGTAACAGAAGCTGTTACAGGAATTTTTGTTGTTGCCGTTACATGAAAAGCTCTAGAAATCCCAGTTTCCTAGAAAAACTATAGTAACTTTACAGATTTTTTTTTACAGTGTACGATATCTGTATATGAAAGAATAATATTTTTCATTCATTTTTTCATAAAAAAGTAGTTATAAAAAAAATACTTCGCATTTTACCAAGACTTACATTTCTATATATCACTGAAAAATAAGCTTTATATTGCTATAACATATACAAATAATACAAATTTTCTAACTGTAATTAAAAGAACATTACTGCGTAAAGAATTACAGTTCGATAGCAAAGCGTGCTGGTTTATAACGACTGTATATTTGCGTGCATGCTCACTTTTGCTATCCTTTTTTGAGATTAGGTTCCAACAGAATAAACCAAAGCTGTGCAAATCGATTGCTGAATATCTCCCTCTCAGTATATCGCACCTCCATTAATATGTTTGTGGTGGAGATTTATCATACCTCTCTGACGTTACTATACAAACTTTGTGTTACAGGAAATTTAATGGAGACAAGAAGCTATACAATAGATAAGTATATGGAAACAATGTTCCGTATTAAATCTAGTAAATATATACATAAATCTTCCGTTGAAGGTAACTAAAATAGTTATGGAATTGCTTTTTTTCCAGTTTTCTTTTATATATATTTAGAGAAACACGAGTATAAAGAAAGACTTCTTTAGAAATAAATTATTTTTAAAGAAAATATAGCAACAAATCGAAATTTAGTGCTCAGTAGTTTAAAAAAGGTTTAATTAGATTTTGCTTTATGTGTGGTAGTTTGTTTTCTTAAAACTTTGATGTTGCAGCAAATATCACTCAAAAATTACTGAAAAATTTGTTGTCATATCAATACCCAGCTCGGGTAATATGTTACTTCTTTTATTAAGAATATCATTAGAGTATAATAAGAGAATCTTACCTTTTAAAAATATGTATGAATCTGCTTTATAAGGACTGAAAAGCTACAGTCACAGATATATGTATTTCTGGAAAAAAAATAATAAAATAAAAATAAGCATTTAAAAGAAGAGTTATTAATTTATTTATTTATATTTAAAGAAATAAAAGTCTATTCAAATCAAAGAAAAACATATATTCTATGAGCAGTCACTCATTTAAATTTTCGCTTCATTTTGCCTCTGTATTTCATTCAATATTCAATATCTATTGAATTTGAAAGTTTACTGAAATCAAATTTCCCATGAAACATATTAATACAAAACATTAACGACAATCTCAAAAAAAATTCTCAAAAAACGTAAAAAGTACAGGCAGCAAGTTGCCAGAATACCCCTGCGATTGGAAGAGAGCTTTTTGCTTTTTGAAGAAATTTCAGTCTTTTGACTGGAGAATTTCAGGAATTTATGAACTTCAGGTTTGCACTTTTTTCGTGTTTTGAGGGAAAAAATATATGCGTACAAATGCAGTTTCTAATAAAATGTACTAAGCAGCACAATTGCCGAAATAACCCTGCAATTTGACGAAAATACAGCTTTAGATTGAAGGATTTCAGGTAATTTTTACGTTACATTGGGGATAGAATTATAGTGGTTAGTACTGGGGTATTTTGGGGGAAATTGGCAAATCAAAGCGGAAATTTTTGTATTTTAATAAAATATAACCGACGGAAAATAACATATTAATGCAATTTAGGTATTTTTTTCCTTTTCCAAAAATCATCAAAAATCAATATACTTCCAAAATATAAAAGGAAAATTTTAAAAAAATCGAATTACTGAAGAAGAAATGATGGGTGCTGTATCTGAAGTAGAGGAAAAGGGTGTGCCTGTAAGATCAACAGCTAAAGGCTACGGCATTGAAAAGTCCTATTTAGAAAGAATTATTCTAAAATTTAAGAATGCACAAACAGATGAATTTAAATACGCCCATTTGGTGATAGAAAACTTTTTAGCGAATGTCAATAAAAAGAGTTAGCTTCATATTTGCTCCAAGCATCTAATATGAACTGTGGTTTGACAATTGTGCATATGGGTATTCAATTTCTTTGAATTCTCTAAATATGTCCCTGCCTTGACAAACATACAAGCAAGCTGGAATTGATTAGATCCAAGATTTTAATCAACTAAATTCATTACTTTCTCTTAAGAAAATCTAAAGCCATTAGTTTAACAAGAAGTACAAATTTCAACAAAGCTAATGTTGATATTTTTAAAAATCTTTTAGTCGTTTATGAATCGCTATAATTTCACACGGAATATAATATAAAACTGTGATAAAATAGGTTTAATGATAGAGCACAAGCCACCTAATATAGTAGCAAAACGTGGTGAAAGCAATTTTCTCACGTAATATCAGCTGAACGTGGTAAACTTGTCAAACTTTTGTTTCTGCATCCGGTAAATCTGTTCAACAGTACTCGTTTTCCCAAGGAAGATTTACAAAGAATTCATGCTCGCAGCTGCCCAAAGGTTTGGTCTTGTTCATCAAAGTTGGTGGATGCACGCAGAATTTTTTAAAAAGCAAATGAGCATTATCTTAATATTCTAGTTGTTCCAAAATTGATCCTACGCTTCTCTTATTTTATAATCATGAAAGCAATATAAATATTAAGACAATAAAATTTGAGAAAGATAAAGGAATAATTATGATGATATTCCTGTCGTACTTTATCCACAAACTCCAGAAAAGCACTCGGAATGAATTCGAAGTACATTTTTTCAGAAAAAAAGAATAAAACCACTTTGTATTTACTGATACTATTGACATAAATGACATGAATATTAATGATATTGTGATGATGAATTTACCTAAATTCGTAACTGGTGGGGAAACAGGTAGAACTAAATCTTTCTTAAAATTTTTGATTTAAAGTTGTTTTATGTCAAGTAGGCCTAAACAAGTTATTTTTCGTGTTTTTGTTTTATCATACGTCGCAATATATTTTATTTTTATTTGTGGATTATTATCTTTTATTTTTGAATAATTTAATCGCAAATAAAAAGAAAAAAATGTTTATAAAATTGTTTTATTTATGTGTGTCCCTTTCAACCCCGCACACTGGCCCTTTCATCCCCTACAATGGGGTTAAAAGGGACATTTCTCCCAATTTACAAAAATGCGTACCGATTTGAAATTACTGTACTTGAGAATAGGAGGTTTTACTCGTTTTAAAGCAAAGGTTTCAGATGAGAATTAGTCACAAACATGAGAATGATATATTTTAATGTCATTACTTTATAAGCTTATAAAGACAAAATGTCCCTTTCATCCCCATTCTCCCCTAACTTATTGATTTCAAAATTTAATTATTATTAATATTAATTCCTTAGCATCTTAACTTTAATTTTTATATTTAATTATAAATTAATTTAAGTCATGATGCAATGTTGAAATAGGAATTTAAATTGTGATATGTTATAGCGAGGTTCACATATTTATGTGAAACATTAATAATCACCATTTTCAGCATTTTACATATCATTTTAATTTAGTATATCAATTACTAATTTTTTTTAATACAATTGTATATATTTATTAACATATTTTTAATTATTATTTAATTATCATATATCTATCTCTAAACAGTATTTGCTTTAAAACTTAATCCATTAATAGTTATTGATAGTTTTTATTATATAATAGTTTTTATTTTACTAATAAGTCAATAGGTGGCAGCACCACACTGATTCATTTGAATACATGGAGCAGTTCATTCTCAATTCTAAATTAGCTATAGAGGGCTGGTGGCTCTGGCACCAAAACCGGCGTTGGCGCAGCTTTCTGTGCAACTGAAGGGTCTGCAGACTGAATGATAATAACTCTGTGTATCAAGCGGAGCTGTACGCCATACAGCATTAGAATGGGTTGAAGCAAACACAGGTAGAAGTATTCCCATCTTCAGCGACAGTCTCTCCGGTCTGCAGGCTATACACGCACACAGAACAAAAGACCCTCTTGTATTATAAATTAAGAAAAAAACTAAAATTACTCATTCACTGTACCTCGCTGGGTCACGTCTCTGCTCATAAAGGTATATTTGGCAACGAGCTAGTGGATGATCTAGCGAAACAAGCTACACAAAAACCTACCATAGACACACATCTCCCAGTGCCCTAATTATACGTCAAGAGGATCCTGAGATTCAGGATTCTGACGTCATGGCAGGAGTAGTGGGACACATCAACAAAGGTTAGGCACACAAACGAACTCATTCCGAAAGTTTCTCTTCAACTTTACAACCTCACGCCGTACACGACCAGCTTTCTGACGGGCCATGGCCCATTCAAGGCTTGTCTAGAGCGATTTAACTGCGCCTCTTACAACCTGTGTGAGTGCGGTGAGGTGGGCACTGTAAGCCATGCCAATTCCACTCTGAACTCACACGACGCTGGCACTTAAAACGTCCGATATCTCCACCAGAAGGCTGACTCCATAATATACTTACACACACCCTCCTTCCAAACAAACTAAAACACATCCATAAACACCTTTTTGAAATTTCAATACTAACTACATAGCCTGAGCATGCTACAGTTTCAGCTGCCCCTTGTCGCCAGGCATTTTTGTCGCACATTCATCCGCCCCTTGTCGCGTAGGGAATCTGTTCCCCGGCGGAACGAATCTTGTTTTGTATTTTTTTTTTCGCCGTTCTTCTCTTACCTGCCCCCTGTCGCGTTTAGTTTTTTTTTTTTTTTTTTTTTTTTTTTTTTTTTTTCACATGGCAGGAGCCGCCCTGACGAGGGATTTTATATACATACCGCCCAACGTCGCGATTCTGGCGGCTTCAGCTCTGGCTGAAAACTTTTTTTTAAGACCTTAGTAAAGGCGACCGGGAGGGACACTATGCTCTACAGACTTGGTTTCCTTGTCTGAGCTGTCCCTCTTAGGCAATAATTAAAAAAAATCATGTGCTGGTGATCTCCAATGAGTGTATTTGTTATGCCTACTGCTAAGACAGTGTGGATTTTAATTTGGTAATTTGTTTTTTTCCTCTATCCTTTTTAATCTTATTTTATTTTGAACTTAATTGGTGTTCAATGGTTTATTTCTCTGTTTTATATGTGTGGTAGTCCCAAATTCATATTCTTTAGCTAATTTATGGCTAATATGAAGATGAAACCACACATTTTATTTGTGGAACTTGAGGCATTTGGGACCCGATGATTCTGTTTAAGTTCTACAAATTTCCACTACAAAAATCCACTTCAGTTATTCAATTCCAGCTGTTATTTACTACGTTTTTGGAATCTATGTTATGTGTGATGGGGGGAACTGTGTTTTTGTCAATTTGTTAATGTCATTTTATTCATTCTGTTTTGTTGGTGGTCGGTAATGTTAATTTAATGGTTATATATACATATATATAACCATTATATATATATATATATATATATATATATATATAAATTACAATAAAAGACAACAAAACAATAACTGATTTATATGATAAACGTAAAGAATTTAAATTCAAAGTTAATACATTTACAAATTTTAAATCTTGTCTTCATCATTCTGTATATCGAAATATACTACTTAATCATTTATATAGAATAAAATGTTTATGTTCTTCTCATCTAATTAACAATAATATTAAAAAACTAATTTATGATGCATTAAATCATGGTTTTCCAAAAAAATTCATATATTCATTAATATACAATTAGTACTTACATGATCTATATAAAAAAAATTAACACATGCATAAACAAAATTACAAAAAAATTATAAAATAAAAAATATTTATAAAAAATTAAAAATTGTAAAATAAAAATAAACAATTACTATAGGATGGTTGGGTGGGTAGATGTTAGAGTACGGAGGAGGGTGGTGTTGTCTGGATAATACGCAATGGTTAATTTATTTAAAAAAATGGGGCTTTTGTACTATAACTACATTTCTAATACGTATTTTATATGGATGTTGATTTGATGTTTTATATGTAATTGGTGACTTTTCCTCTTTTTTTTTATTTTATATTAAATTTAACTTATTTAATCAAATTCAATATTAACTTATTTTTAATTTAGTCTACTCAGGACAATGTCATATTAATTAATAATAGTATACCAACTTTTTAGTGATTATTATGCATATTGGTTTATTTGATTAACTAATATTATACTGTATGTATTAAAATTGGGTAAATAGTTTTTATTATTATTATTCCTCTATACTATTTAATATTGTTTTATTTTCAACATTGTATTACATGATTATCGGTTTATATGTTTAATTGGCACAATCATATCCTTTTAGCTTTTTTATGACTAATATAAGGATAATTCACACACTATATATGTGATCTTTAGGCGATTTGGAATTTTAGTATCTGACAATCTTATATAAACATCCATTTTTATTGATTTATTTTATAATTTATTTATTTTTTTTCTATCCTGTTCATTTTTTTATGTAAAGCTAAATATTAAGACTATTATATTTTTATCATATATAATTTATTTTATTTTATAGCATATAGCCTATATTCTGTATATTATCAAGTTAAAAAAGTTTTTTAATTTCTCAGTGTAGATTTAATGGTATGGTAATAGAATATATTGTATTAACATTTAATATATTAAAAAAATTTTTTTGAATAATGAAATACAGTGTTTATATTGGGATGTGTGTAGGAATGCAGTTGATACATTTTAATTCATTAGCATGTATTAGGTTCTACTTACTGTGACATTTGTATGATCATAATAGTTTTTAAATAAAATTATAGATGGCAGCACCATAAATTTTGTATTTTTAAATAGCCTGTATTAAAGTCATAATTTAAATTTTTTACACTAGGTGGTAATTAACGGTGAATATTGGCAATGTTGTAAAATTGTTATTATACAATTTAAAATTGTTTTTAGGTATTATAAATAATGTAATTATTTTTTATTTATATTATATTAATGATATTTATCACAATATTTCATCATGAATTAAATGACTCCATAGCTTTTAATTTCTGTGTTAACTTAACTGTTTTATTCACCTTAATCTTATCATGCTTTTTGGATTCCATGTGCGGGAATATATTTTGAAAATCTACTGGGAATTAATACGGTATGTTTTTGTAAGCTTTCCATTGCTATAAATTAAATATTTTAATGGGTTGTAGTTTTTTTCCCATTTCATGCCATTTGATAATGTTCTGTATTCATCTTGAAACTATTTTGATTATATTGGTTGTTGTACAGGGGAAAAATTTTTTTCACCTTATAGCTTTTTTCCCACAGGAAACAACCGATTTACTTATATCATTGAATTCTGTGCTCTTGAAAACGTAATTCAATATATAAGTTTTTCATTTTTTTCGGAATCCATATTCTTCTTTTTTTCTTCCATGTTAATTCTTGTAATTAGGTATACGGTACTTTATTTTACACATACAGTTCTATATTGTTGGTTTATGGCGTGTAGTCAATCATTCACAATATTGCAGTTTTTGATGATGGTCGGTAATGTTTAATTAATGGTTATATTATATATGATATATATATATATATGAAATCACAGAATTTTTTTTCAGTGAACAACTGAAATTTTTAAGCATTTATGAATGAAAATTACTTCCTGATCATGTTAAATGTAGGGAGGTTAAATTTGAAGACATTCTTTATAGAAAAAATTTATTTTCCAGCATTCGAACTTATTTTCTAATGTAATCGGATTTTGATATTCCTCCATTTGGATATTTTTTTCATATTATGAAATTTAGTGCTTATTTTTCTTTCGACATCTTTCGGGAGTATTGAATGTGTTTTTGGTTTAACGATCAAAATCTATAAATCTTCAACTGGTATTCTTTGAATAATATTTCAAAATCTACCACCTTGAAACCAAACCATATGCTTTAAAAATCAATATGCATTCATAGAGCTGAAAGTTAGACAGAGAAAATTTTAAAGATAAAATTGGGAGAGCACCCCTCAGACATCCGAGACTTTAAATCATATGAAGGAAAAGTATTTGAAATAAAAATTCGAAGGCCAGTTGAAGTCGATCGATTATAGCCTCTCAAAGTTTTGACAGTTCCTCCGTTTTCATCATCACTGAGCGTGGAAGTAATATTTCTTGAACCTAATTTAAAAATTAGTGGATCTCAGTATGATTTGTATTGCTTGAATTACTCGGAATATGTAACATTAAAGTATTCTGGAAAAATGAGAAAAACTTCTTGTTGAATTTCATTAATAGGCCACAGTATATCTAAAATATTAAATGAAAAGAAATTGTTTTATTAACTTTAATATCTGAGAACACATAATAAATAATTTTAAATAGGAAGTGCTCGTTAATGAGTAGAAATTTCTCTTCAAGATTTAACTAATTTAAAATTGAAATTCCGATCTGGGAAGTTACAAATTTCACTATATCTAAATCTCTAATCTCGTGTGGGATTTAATCACTTCAAGGGCTGTGGTATATTATTTATATCCTGTAAAATTCCGTAAAAATAGAGGAACTTTTCCGTAAAAATCTTTGGAATATTGTCCTTTTATGAGAACAATTTCGGTAATTGATAGTTTGAGATTAGAAATCCATAAAAATGCAGGAAGTTATCCGTAAATTTTATAGAATATTTTCGTATTGGTTTCAAAACAGTACAATTTTGTGAATGATGTTTAGATGATTGCGTACGGGAGTTACTGTGGTTGGAATGCGAATCCTATAAAGGTCGTTTAAAATAAGTGAAACATTTCTAAACAATACGGAAGATATCTGTTATAAAACGGAAGTTTAAATACGGATATTTCGGAAGTCGTAATTTCCTGGAATTTACAGAAAAATTTCTTGTTAAAATACGGAAATAGCACTGGCACCCAGACTGACGTATTAACCATTTAATTTTAACCAACATTTTTATAAGGATGTTTGAATAAAATTTTGTTTTTGTAGCTTAAGTGAAGAGAAAAATTTAATTGCAATTATTTATTTTCATTTTTTTTTTAGAAACTCTTATAGGTTTACAACATTACAGCAACACAATTACTTGCCTCTAAAAGGGTTAAACCTAATATAAAAATTAACTGACCTTAGTATGATTTGTATTGTTTTAATTAGCCGATATATTTAAATTTAATATATCCTGAAAAAAGTGCAATATTACATCTTGAATTTCAATATTGGGCCATAGTTCATAATTAAATAATAAAATAATAGAAAAGATTTTATTAACTTCAGTATTTTAAAGCCTATTTTTAGAAATTTTAAATTTGAAGTTCTGGTTAAAGAGCAGAAAATTGTCTCCAAGAACACTAATTTTTGAAAGAAAAAAAACCTCCCATTCGGAAACTACATAGTTTACTAAGTTAAATATCTAACATCATGGATATCTTTGAATTCAATTTTAAAATCAATGGATGCCGGTATGATTTTCATTGCTTGAATTAATCGGTATATTTAAATTTAAAGTAGTCTGGGAAAAGGAGAAAAATACTTCTAGAATTTGATTAAAGGGTCACAATATATTATGAAATATTGAATTAATAAGAATCACTTTATTCACTTTAATAATTCAAAGTACATTTTTAGTAATTGTAAATTGTAAGTGCTCATTAATGGGCTGGAAAGTTTCTTCAAGAGCACTAAATAAATAAATAAATAATAATAATAAAAACCTGAAATATTTTTCATCTTAGAAGTAGCAGAATTTACCATGCCTAAATCTCTAATCTCATGAATATCTTTAAATAATGTAAAAAGTAGTGGATATCAGTATTATTTGTATAGTTGAATTATTTGACATGACAATTTAAAGTGGTATCGAAAAAAGAAAAGTATGTCTTGAATTTTATTATTGGATCACAGTGTATTGTGAATTATAACATTGACACAAATAAGTATATTCGATTTAATATGTGAGAGCATATTTGTAGCAATTTAAAATTGGAAGTCCTTATTAATGAGCGAAAAATTTTCTCGTAGAGTACCAATTAAAAGCATACATATATCGTTTTAGAAGATACAAAATTTACCATCATTTGCATTGCTTGAGCTATTTCGTACATGTTAATTAAAATTAGTTTGGGAATAGAATTTCCTTATTGAGTCCTAGTGTATTGTGAAATATTAAAATAAATAATTTTACTCACTTTAAGAGGGCGAAAACAGATGCAAAATTAGATGTAAAATAACTAAAATCGATGTACACTTTTCTCAGGATCTACTGAAGCGTTTTCAACGCTTTATGTTTAATAATTTAGGCCATAGCTGATATAAAAGAAAAATATGCAATAAACACGATTTTGAACGACGACAAACAAACAATATCGCGTGTAAAAAAGATAATATTGAGGAATTTTTTTAAAAAATAACTACTGAAGCGTTTTTAATAATCTTTTAATAATAAAAAAAAGGCAGATACTATAAATTGACCGTTGGGTCAAAAAATAAAAATAGACATGCTATGCAATAATATATGTAAAAAATAAAAATAGACATGCTATGCAATAATATATGTAAAAAATAAAAATAGTTATGCAATTTTACGTAATTTCACAAAGAAAAGAAAGATAGCTTTTGCCGAATGACCCAGTCTATACTTCATCTATTGCCAAAACTGTTTAATTTTTTTTTTTTTTTTTTTTTTTTAAATCGATTCAGTAATTTCCGAGAAATAGATTACATCAATGTCAACATATTCACATGTGATTTCGCGCGTCCTGCCGCCATCTTGATATTTCAGTGAGCATTTAAATAGTTTTCTAATAATTTTAAATATTAAATGCTCAATTTGTAGTGGGAAATTCTCTTTACCGGTAGATACTAATTTTTGAAAAAAAGGAAATTATTCCCATCTTTGAAGCTTCTTATTTTACTTTAAGCTAAATCTAATATTTCACGAATCATTTTTATTTATTTTAAAATTTAGGGGATCTCAGCGTGATATGTATTGCTTGAATTATTCCGCATACATAAATTAAAATTAGTTTAGAAAAGGAGAAAAAATCTTCTTGAATTTCTTTAAAAAGTCACAGTATATTTAATTACAAAATGAAATCAAATAAACTAGAAATTCGTCAAATCAAGATTACTAATCATATATATTTATTTTAAATATAGTATGTTTAATCTAAAGATAATAATTTATTTATTATAATTTAACATAAGAGTTAAATTTATAGTAAGTTAATTATTTTGAAAGAAAAAAATGTATTTTTTTTTATATAAAACTATTTTAACTTTTTTTCTTTTACATTTCCCCCCTTTCTTCTTCATAATATTTTTTTCTTTCCTATATAGAACTATTTATTTTATCCACTCACATTAAGAAAAATGCATTTTTATGACTAATTTGCTAGAATACTCTATAAATAACGTTAACTTTCGATTTAATAAATAAAAATCACTCACGATAAAATATTACTGGAGTTCAGTAAATTACTATGTTATGCTATACTTTCTTCTATGTTTAGTCATTTTATTCAAAATATTAAAAAGTATGTCATGCTTTTTCCTTAGCTCTAAAGAATCTGAAATTATTCAAAATTGATTTAGAAGCATTATCAAAATACCCATGTACTTAGCCATATTTTAATAGCATTTTAATACTTTACTCATATTTATCATAGTAACAATTTTGAGGTAATGTGTCTTATTTTGCTGATCAGCCATTCTTCATTCTGTCCTCATTTTCTTCAATGTCTATAATTCCTAAACAACATATCTTTACTCTTCTCAAAATAATTAAGCGCTTCTGCCATCTTTTCTCGCAAATAACAAATCATATTAATTTTCATCAACCTCTTCAAAATTTATTCAAAGAAATTGACTGAGTTCTCAAAATCGAACCGTTAAATGGAATTTAGAAGAAAATGTTCCTGTTTTGATGGCTTTTTTGAATGTTTCTTCCATCAATTATAAAAAAAGATAGACGCCAATGACATTCCGCGTGAGTTCTTTTGTTGATGTTTTCCACTAATATGAGAGTCATTATACATATATCATTCTTTTACTTATTATTATTCTTTTTATCAAAAACATATTTTTGCATAAGAGGCCACGGTTGTACAATACAAGTCTTTCTCTCATGAATTAAACTACGATGTCAACGCTTTCAATGTAATTTTAGAAAATTATTGATGATTCTGGAAGATTATCATAAAAAGATGATTGAAAAAATGATCCTGTGTAAATATATGTTCAGTATATATATATATATATATATATATATATATATATACATAATAAATTTGAAATCACAAATATATGAAGAAATTGATAAAGTTCTAAAGAAGATTTAAAAATGAACATAGGAAACCAGTATGTAAAATAAGAAATTATGAATGACTCACAGAATCATCAGAGGAGCTTGTGAGTTCATTCACAGAAGAGGCGTTATTTCATCCAATTTTGTCGGCATTAAGCCTAAAATGACAAAATTTAGCTCCTTATAACGCGAACATTACAGAAAATAGATAATAAAAAGCAAAGAGATCCAAAGAAAGATACACCTCATACAGGATATTAAAAATTATTAGAGCACAATACCTCAATGACATACTAAGAATCAAAACTACTGCATATCAGCATGGAAAACAAAGTTAAGACTATTTTAACATGTGATCTACAGTTGAGCATCTGAGTGAAACCCATAACTGTGCTGCCATCTGTTGTGAGAAAGGAAAAATGTAAATTGGAACTGGATTAATAACAAGAATGTTTAGTGTTGCCATCTTAAGCCCCCCCCCCCCCAAAAAAATAATAATAATAATAATAAAAATAAAAGGAATGAAAATGATTGAAAAAATCAAGAAAAGACTTAGATTAACTTTTAGTTAAACTAGAATGAAAAAATAGGAATAAACTTAATAAGTACTGAGTGAATACAATATATATATATATACATGGTTATATATATATATATATATATATATATATATAGTATATGTGAGGTAATAATGAATGACGTGATAAAATTCAATAAAATATATTCAAGATAGCAAGATATGTTAAAGTTAAATACAATGGCAGAAAAAAAAAATAAAGAAAGAAACAAATATAAAAACTCATGCAAATTGTGTGATTTTTGCTCTAAAAGCAAGGAACTCTAACAATATTTTCATTTTGTCATGCCTGATGTTGTATTTTCAAAATGCAGAATATACTATTTCTGTAGAATATAAACTGAAATAAGAATATATAGGAAATGTGATATAAATTTGGGTAGGGGAAAATTACGTTGCTTTTCACAGATTTTCAGAGATCTGCAGAATTTTTTAATAAAGTGTGTGGACACCCCTGAATGAAATCTAAGCTTTACGGGTTTACAAGTCTACTGTCCGTCTTTTAGTCTGGCAATTAAATGTCATTTCTCAAAATCTGTCAAATGGCTTCTCAACGACATCTTCCACTTGATATGTACAAAAGTTTCATCCGATTACTCATACAATTACATGAAATTGAAATTTGAAACAACACATTACACTCCTTTCCACACGTACCGAACGAATGTGAGCAAAATTTCCACATATCTGTGAAGCGAACGTGATTCCCATCCAGACTTACGTGATAGTGTTGACCTCCCAAACGCGAAAATTTTGCAAATTTGTGCACTGTTAAAAAAAAAAATAAATAAAAATAAAAATAAATCGGAAAAATACAGAAAATTCTCCGTAATATTTTCATTTTCCCTGAAAACAGTATAATTTATGTAATTGACTATTTGATCTTACAAGTTTTAAGTATGTTTTCCGTAATATCTCCGTATTTCTTTCAAAACAGTACGAAGTCACTGTGCTTGAAATGCGATGTAATTGATTGTTGTACATACTTAATTAAAATTGAAAATATTTCCTATGAACGCCAATATTGCATAACTATTGACAGTATATTGGAAAAATTTAATATTGTCCAATATTTGCTTTCCACTGCTAATATTTTGAATAACAAGAGAAGTTTTTTTCACAAATATTGGCTTCAAATTAGAAATATTTCCAATGAAACGGAGATATTGGCGAAATCATGTTCTATTGTAAATATTTTCAATGATATCCAAATAACAGATAAATGTATATTTTGCATTAAAAATATTTCAAGCAAATATAATAATAATTCATGGCGACATCTGTGGTATACGTACATAAAAATAACAAACAAGAAATTTTCCCTTTTTCCCTTTTTTCCTTTTTTTTTTTTTTTTTTTTTTGTAAAAAACTAACATATTTTTACGACGTTTAAAAAAATAAAAATCGTATTACTTCTCTTTAAGTCTGCATTGCCCATCCAAATGTTTCATAATTTAAAGAGCTTCAGAAAAGTAAAATTTATTTCAGCCATATTAAGTAATATTATATTAAATTTTGTTAATTTTAATTTTATTCATTCATTTATTGCCTTCGATTTTGTTATAAGTAGTTTACTTACATCATCCAACTATGATGAACGCCATGTTTAAATAAATCAATATTTAAAACTCAGAAAACAGATAATCAGTTGAATAACTTTTGAATTTCAACCAATATCTCATGATAATGTTTTCTGGTGATATGCAGTGATCAGCATTTATTTTTCAAAATAAATAAATAAGGATAGCAAGAAAAAAATAAGGCTAGAGATCATTGTTTAATTTTAAGAACAGCATCGCCGATGCCTAAAAAGTTTTTAGTTTTATGAAATGCATGATAAAAACTTTCCAAAACATGCGAACTGGAGATTTGTACTAAAATAATGGAGGAAACAAGTATGTACTATTTTCGAGTAATGTACAAATTCTTCTGTTGTTGTATGCTCTATTCGTCATTCTGTCTGCGTTACTCCCTTCTGCATGCCCATAACTTCCTGTCAGCATATCTTTTCCCTTGTCATATAATTAAGTATAGCTGTCAACTATTCTGCTCCACAACTTTGAAACAATGCCGTGTTGGAGCATGCACACATTTCCACCTGCACTTTACGCGATCCATATATAACCGTCTTTTCAGATGGTTTCTACTTTTAAGGATACTTGATTGGCACATAGCAGTAAAGGATCCGGTGTTTGGATGAATGCGTTTCAATTCTAAGTTGCCTTGTGAAGCGCAAATTGCCATTAGAGGTTTATTTCATTAATCAGAATGTGCAGATTGGGTGTTTTTGCTCCTAAACTAAGTTGTTCCAGTTTGGTGAAACTTGTTATTATCTTTTGTGATTAATTGATCTTTTCTGTGAAAATATGGTAGCAACACATGTATATCTATAACAATTAACATTAGTTATATTATATTATATCACTACGTATTTTCCTTTTGTCTTTACATAAAGCATAAATTATTATTATCATTCCAATTTTCAATTAAAAATTAATATATATATATATATATATATATATATATATATGCTATAAAATAGTTAAGATGCTATATTAAATTCACTGCAAATTGCGTGTTCGATTTTCTGTTTTATTTTAAAGCCTTGGTTCTGTCTTTCTAAAACTTTTAATTAATATATTTCTCCTTAACTAAAATTACGACAAAAGCCTACTTTTCGATATTAAGTGTCATAAATTCTCCTCTACTTCAAGTACCAATTAAAATACCAAGTAGCCTAAAAATCACGATCATCCAATATTTACGACTGTTTGCCTATAAATTCATAGCCACTCGTACCATATAATAAAACATAATACAAATATTCAACATTTATTCTCAAGCATCTGTCTAACCGTAAAAACTTATAAGGATGTAAACGCAATAAAGCACCCTGAACAAGTGTCGGCTCTCATAGCTAATTTTAAGGCTATGTAAGGCAGTCTCCTACTAACTGCCGTTGCGATCAGAACGGTCGAGATGTCGTGAAATGATCCGAGATCACCAAAGGTTTATATTCAAGATTACTGCAAGGTGTTTTTATGTTTAAATAAAGCACTGTAAGCACGAAATCCTGTTCCTTTTAACCCCTTGAGGGCGGTGGGATTTATTACATCCCACCTAATTTTAATCAAGATTTGCACCAGAAACGTTTTATTAAATTTAACTTTTTTTAACATTTTAACTTTTTTTTTTTTTTTTTTGGGGGGGGGGGGGGAGGTAAGGGGGAGTTGTAAAATTGCTTTTCTTTATTTTGAAATACATTTTTTCGAAAATTCCGGTGTGAATTCAACATTTATATATATATATGAATTAAAAAAATTACAACAAACATAAAATAAATAAATAAATAAATAAAATGAGCAGAGAATAAATAATGGATATTTGTAGAACCTAGACAGAATCTTCAGGTCCCAAATGCCTAAAGTTCCACAAATAAAATGTGTAGTTTCATCTTCATATTAGCCATAAAAAAGCTAAAGAATATGAATTTGGGACCACCAACACACAATATATATATATATATATAAATGTGTGTGTGTGTGTGTGTGTGTGTGAAAGGAAATTATGGAGAAAGACAAGAATTAACTTTACATTTCCTGAAACCGAAAAAATGTTCTTCTTAATGTACGCTTAATACATAAATGCGTATGTACTTAAACAGGGGGAAAAAAAAGAGGCGGCTATAAGAAGGGCTCTATAAGAAGAGAGTGTCTATGTTTATAAGAAGTGAGGAGGGTTATCTGCATTTAATTTTTTTTTATTTTTAATTTTTAATTTTTTTTTTAAATCTAAGACCCTTTCGCAATTGAGTACATGATAATATCCAATATTACAATTTTCTGTTTATATCGCATAACCCTAATTGTCTGAAAAACGACTTGTATACATTAATTTATGGCAATATCAATAATTTGTAAATTTTGCCACCATTCATTAAGAGCACGAATTCTAATTTCATTTTTAAAAATTAACCTGTTGATTAGAAAAAATAGAAAGACTTGCTTAGACACTGATTTAACTGTAAAGGTTTAATCTCTGGCTGTGTTAGGTTTTAGGATGCGCTAGAGAACTATTACTTAATTTAAATTATTTAAAATTAAATTGTGGAATTTATACTGTAAATATAAGGCTTTAAGTCAGAAGAAAATAATTTGGTATGTAGTAAAATTTTTCTGAATTCTAGCGGGCTCTAAAACTCTCGGACTTTTAAAAATGAGCCTGCATCGTCACTGAGGACACGTTGTATTATTTTTCTGGATAAAACAGCTTTCGCTACAAAATTATGAGATGCTGTAATGCTACAGTGATATAAAGAGAGATATTATATGAGGACATAAGAAGCCAAGGGGTACAAGTGACAAAATTTCGATTTCGAGTAAATTGAGTTCAAAGATAATTGACGTTAAAGTTGAACATCATAATAATTGACTAAATTGAAATAGGAATCTGCTGCTTGTTTCACAGTGGTCATTGAACTCTTATTTCAATAAATGAGAAAAAAGTAGAGTGCAATTTTCTTTAAGCTTATAATTAATCAATATTAATCATTACTGTGTGGTAAAAGTGGTTGATTTCTAAAACACAACACATAATTAGAAAATCACTTATATTTCTTTACCTGAAAAGAAAAAAGCATATTTCCATGTCGTCTGTGCACTTAGTTCATTTTTTCAATTTTGTCACTTATACCCCTTGGCTTCTGGGGTCCTCTTATGTATATGTATAACTATTTCATATTGTTTTAATAAAAAAAATTAAATAATTTATTCTAAAATGTATCAAAGAAAGTACGCTTCTTCTATTCTTTTCTCTTTGTTTAATTATGTGTAATTTGTATATTATAAAGATTTGCTTTTATAAGCTTTCATTTTCGCTAAATATGCTTATTTAGTACATTTATCATTTTGGTTTTTCTGAAATACTTTTTTTCGATTAAATAAAAAAACTATTTCTTATTCTGTAGATGTCTGTATTATTTTCGTTAAACTGTCTTTAAATCTTATTCTCATATGAAATAATAATATTAATCTAGCAGATAAAATAACAATTTAAAAACACTATAAAACTCTTAGATTTATGAAAACTTAACATTTTTTACCTTATATTTATCTTAATGCAATTTGTTCTACGGAAATCTAATTTTTTTTCAAACATCAGTACTATAGCATAATCAGTCTGTAAACAGAGGCTTAAATTCAGACACATATGAATCGTTCAGAAGACAATTCGACTAACCCCATTTTAAGTGGCGTTTCTTTAAACAAAAGAACATTGAAAATTTTCGATATATTTATACACTGGTAAAAAGCTACCCTTCATTAAAAAAAAAAAAAAAATAGTAATGAGTTCAATCAAAATATCCCGAGAAAAAATATTATATAGATACAATATTTTTATAGTTGCAATAACTTTAACCGTTTATACTGAACATTTACATTTGATGGAGTTAATCGATTTGTGAACGGCTGAACGGCTCATATGTGACTAAAAAAGAATTCCAGACACTTAAGTGTCTGAATCTGAATATTCAGACTTCATAGATGTCTTAATTTAAGGCATATAAGTGTCTTACTGTGATCATGGTGTAAACGAACTGAGAAAAATGTCTTAAAAATCAGCAAATGTCTTATTTTAAGACATTTTGTTATTTCCGCCCCCTATTAGCTACCAGGGTGCACTCTCAGTTTCGCTTGCGTTTAGATTTCTTTCATTCAAACTTTTTTTGTAATTCAAACTGAAAGTTTGTTTTTATATACGCGCAAATTTTAATTAATAATTAATTTTGACTTGATTCATTGTTTGCGGAATGCAAGTTTCTGTGATTTAATTCGTATTGACTTAGTGTTAATTCGTCTTAATTTATATCAATAACATACTGTTATTTGTCTTCGTTTCGTTAAAGCTGGTAAACACAACTTTTGTGTCTAGCTGGTTATATATTTAGGATGAAAAATTATCATTCTTTTAATATAATTAGCCGAATATATAAAGTGATTTTCTTTTTAAAAAATGCAAGTATTTCTCCCTCACGGAGTTGACCTAGCCTCAATTGAAATGGACGTTCTCTGAGCAGGTATGCTTTAGGAGTATTTATAACGTTTCCAGGTAAGTTGGATTATCTTCGTGAATGTTGTCTCTTAAAATGGAGCCCTCACGCTAGCCTCCAGCCTTATTGGTTGCTGAGTTATGCGAAATTTTGTTAAAAACATTTTGCCTATCTTGCTCGTAATTAAGTTTGTACTCTTCAAAACATCTGCAATCATGTTTCTATATACTATCCAATGTTACACTGTAAAAAAAAAAATTCCGTTACAATACGGAAATTGTGCTGGCAATCCCGATGCCACTACTATTTCCGTAATTTAACGGAAAAAAAAATTCTGTAATTTACAGAAAAAATTCCGTTTTTTCACAAAATATTTCCTTTTTTTTGCTTATTTCTGCATTTAAAAATTTCCGCTTAAAAGACAAAATATGATTTTTCAAGGACAAACTTATATCTATGTGAATTTCAATCTTCACTTTTCAAGGACATGTTTACATCAAGGTCAGAATTTCCCTATTTAATTCAAACAACAGTAAACAAACAACACTTACCCGACACGGGATACGAACTAGATAACTGTCCTTCAGTATGGTCATTCAGCCACGGTTATACAAGTTGCGTTTTTAAATGTCGTTGCTTATTATAGATACCTTTTTTGAAGCAGGGGCAGGGCGTTAAACAAGGAACGTATTTTCTCAGAGATGATTTGCTTTCCAATTGGGTACAATTCTGAAAGCTTTGCAAATTTTCTTTCCATAATTTTAAGTATTTTACTTTTTAATTTCATGCTTTATAAAAGATAAATTTTAGTCTTTAAAATATTACATTCATGAAAGAATGTATTAAGAGTAATGATTAATTATTTTTGGAAGATTTTTAAAATATTATTGTGATGTTATTTTTATTTATTTATTTATTTATTTTATTTTATTTTATTTTTTTGCAAGAATACCAACATATTTTTTTCAAAAATGTACTTTTTCGGATTTTTCAAATTATTTGTGCGATGATCTACTGAAAACTTAAATAAAGATAATTATTACATTGTGGAGCCTTAGATAGAGCTTGGTAGAGCGTTAGGTGTCGCTTCAAAGGCGTATGATAACATTTAACGAAATAAAGAAAAGTTTTATTTGACATAAAACAAAACGTTGATTCTTGATTAAATATTCTCATACAAACACAATAAATAAAAGGGTTGATGTAACAGGTTTATAATTAATTATAACAATCTGTAGTCGCAGTCAACTAAGTCCCAATAAAGCCGATAAGAAGCGTTCATAAATAACA
Source organism: Maratus speciosus (assembly GCA_963932465.1). Taxonomy (NCBI): domain Eukaryota; kingdom Metazoa; phylum Arthropoda; class Arachnida; order Araneae; family Salticidae; genus Maratus; species Maratus speciosus. The sequence goes on from OZ010796.1 coordinate 379,926,618, forward strand.
AAGTTTCTGATATTTCTTCAGCTACGATTCAGAACGTCTTTTCTAACGTGTAAAGAACACTTTCGTCTTTGACAGCTAGTTTCCGTATATGATCATTCGGCTTTGTCCCCGAATGAGTGTTTTCCCTCACACTCGGACTTGCCTCCAAGAAAATAAACGTCAACCGAGAGTCTGTCATTCTCAACCCAGGTAAAGACCTGCAACTTATTCTCACAAGAGTCCAAACTTAACTATCCTATTTTCTAATCAAGGATCTCTCAGATGATCATCTGATTCTAGAAAACAATAGTGACTCCCTCCCCACTAGAAATGCTTCGCGGTGATGTCACCGGTAAACTGCCACTTGATAGGCTGACTATGTACCTGACTTCTTTCTGGAAAACGTAGTTTCGCTATCTCCCGGGCGTGGGAATATTTCTCCAGCGTCTTCACTACTTTCGCTTTTGCGGCGCATGAAAGAAATTCCAGACCGGCTCTTTATTCTTCTCGTTGTCGAAGAAGTGCCACATTCAAAGATGTATTAGGATTGATCGTTTTTGTTTGATCTCTCCGGCAAAAGACAGAACTTAGAAGAAATCTCAGTCTGTTTTCAGAAACACATGGGATTTCCTATACCCATCTGCATATATCTCCATATATTTGAAGTGTTCTTATGTAAAATCGTAGAAACAGTTTGATTTTATACAACATGATATTAAAACAAATTTCCTTTATTGTTTGTTATAACTTAGATAAACGTCAATTTTATAATAATTTTATTATTACATTTGAGATCTGATGAAAGTTTTGTGTGCGATTTTGTTAAAACGAATAGATTAAAAAATAGTAAAATTAAAAATAGATTTCTTATTATAAAAATCTTGCAGAAACCTTTCCAAAAGGGAATAATAGCTTGCGATAAATACGTCAAACATTTTTTTTTAAATTCATAATTAAAAAAAAAACTGTAGCATTTCCTTTTCATCTACCTCAAACTTAAAAAGAAGTAATAAGATTTTAATTTTTTTAAATATCATAAAAATATCTTATCTTTTTATTTAAAAAAAGAAAATACAAATAGTATAGCTAGTTGTTTAAATGTACATGTTTATAGATGGGGGCCATAAATTTTATTGGTTTTACTTGAAAATCAATATAAAACCAACATTTAGCAAATTGTGAAATCATTGGATATACTTTCAATATAGAGCCAGATTTATCCAATATTGACATTTTCATTTTAAATGTGTCCAATTTAAAAAGCCAACATTTGCGTAATTTTTCTTTTAAAAATAATAGGAATGGAAAGCTGTTGTATTTGATTGCATTGGGGTCCCGTTCGAAATATTTCCAGTATGAAGTCGATATTTATGCAATATTGCGTTATATAGCGTTATATTGAAAATAATTCCACTTTAAGACAATTATATTCAATAATTAATTACTTCGCTTTCCAAACACAGTAAATATTTCCAAACATCATTTACGGAATGAATGCTATACATAAATATTCCGGAAAATTTACGGAAAACTTACTGCATTTATACGGATTTGTAATCTCAAAATGTCAATTACGGAAATTGTACTGGTTTTTTATTTTTTTTTAATTAATTATTATTATTATTATTTTTTTTTTTTTTACAGTGCATCCTTAAAATCAGTTTTAGTGAGTCTATGGAGTGTTTTCTCGGTTATTGTATTTATTGAGTTACACAATTCTAAGCATTCTTTATGTACTCCATTACTTTAGAAATCGCAGTAACAAATACCTGGTAATTGAATCATAAATTCTTAATTACTATAAACACTACCTTAAATGTGTTTCTTTGGAGTAATTACCACACTGGGGTATCTTTTTTAAGCCTCTATTTAAGTATGCAATATTTTTATAGGCATTCAATGCTGCAGCATTTGTAATGTTTACTTTGGTTTAATTCGGTTTTTACATTTTCCAAAGGGTTATCCTGTAATATGTACTGGAATTCCCATGTCTTTATAGTAACGATCCATAATTAATAACTGTTTTTAATTATTATGCATGCTTTCCTTGTTTAATGAGATTTCCTCCGCCTCATGTTTTGTGCACCATAATGAAATACAAATATTTAAAACAATATAGTTTGAACGTGGCTCCATTCACCCATATCATTGATTCCAGCATATAAGACCCAAAATTTTAGTCTTCTTAACCCGATGACATTCTCATCAGAAATCATCTGACGTCACTAGGCGTGGAAGGATAAAAAGATTTTTAATGTCAGTAAATCTCCAATGTTTACAAAATGATTACGCTTAAAATCTATAGCCACTTTATTGGGCTTTATTTGTAGATTTAAGACAAACGAAGTTTTGAAACTAAAAGTAATTTTTTCTTCATGTTATTAAAATAGAATATTTAGTTATTTTTTAATTATAGTTAAATAGCTCTTGTGATTATCATCTGATATATATATATATATATATATATATAAATTGTCTATGAAGCTATATAATTTTTTAATCTAATTTTTAAATTACGTCAATTTTAATTTTTTTTGAAAGGGGGGGGGGGGGGGGGGGGCTGGTGATTTTGAATGCAACTTTTGTAAAACTGATATTTTAAATCTTTTTCGACATTGCAATGATTATAATAAGTATTTTGAACTTTTAGAGTAGGACCCGATTAAAAACAAAATTATATTTATCAAATTACTATAAAAGCTGTCAATAGCGGACACTTAGGGACAACGGAAATTGTTCGATAATCGGAGGTGTCTGCTTTTGTGAGACAAAAATAAACAAATATGTCTGCGTTGTGGATTAAAAAAGGTTTTCGCTAAATAGGGTGTCTAGTTTTGGGGTATGTATACATTAACATCCATATCGGACACTCTCGCAAATCGGACAACTCTATTTAGAGAACCATAATCTACTTTAAAATTTGATTTTCATTTGAAATACCATAATGCACGGTTGAACTTTTTGCAGAAGAAGGGCTTGAATAAAGCATGGACAAACTGGGCAGTGTCCCCTCCAGTTCATCTACGATTTTAGGGCCCAAAATTAGATATGCAATTTTTGTAAAGCTTATATTTTAAATCTGTTTCGAAATTGTACTGATTATAATCAATATTTTGAACATTTAACGTAGAATAAGATTAAAAGCTCAATTTAAAAAAGCTAAATACAGCAAAACCTCTCTATCGGGGGCACCTCGAGTACGATGAATTTGTTTGCTATTTGAAAGTGTTCGCTTTTCTGAGGTAAAAATATATATTTATGTTGAAAAAGTTGTGTGTTCGCTAAATAAAGTTGTCCGTATGAAAGTTTTGTAGTAAAATCTCCATCACGCACATTCCTAAATACAGGACATTTAAGAAACACGTTTTTTATACACTTTACCTCAGAAAATAAGATACCTCCGATGGCGGACAAATTCCATGGTCCACAGGTGCACGCGGGCTATTGAAAGGTTTTACTGTATTTGGATAAATATTTTTGGTTTTTAATTTTATTGTGCTCTAGAAGTTTAAAATACTGCTTATAATCAGTACAATGTCAAAAAAGATTTAAATTATCAGCTGTACGAAAATTGCATACCAAATGTGGGATCTCCGAAAATCAGGGTGTATGGGATGGAGGGGGCAGGACCATGGCTCAGTTTGCTATGCTTTAATCAGATTCTGTTGCTGTAACAAGCGCAGCCCTGCTTTATGGTCAGATATTTTTCTGAATTCAACGTGGTCAAACATGCTCCGTATAAAGTTTACCAAAAAATTAATTAAATAAATAAATAATGAAAAAAATAGTGGCGATTAAGTCGTTTAAAGTGTCTGAAATTCAGACGCAATAAGTTTCCGAATTAATTAAGACAATTTAAAGCACCTAAAAATTTGAATACTTCGTTTCAGACATTTCAATTTACAGTATACGATACAGGCTACAGGATATCTCAGTCGAAGGATTGTTGCTGATAAAATTATAAACTCTTCCTTTTTCTTTTTTAACAGCAATAATCTTTTATTTCAAAAACTAAATAAAATTACAACAGGGCTCATTAGGATAATTTAATGATCAAATTATCACTTTTGTGTAATTCATCAAGACGGTTCAGCTATGTTAATTTTCAGTAATATAGCAATTTCTTTAAGAGAATAGTGGAATTCGTAGAATTTTTTTTTTACTTTAAAAATAATTTAGGAACACCCCCTTGTTATATGTATAGACTGATTAAACATGTCCCAGTCATTTTTCTTTTTCAAAACCATGCCGATATTAAAACCAAATATATCATAAGTTATATAGCATTAATCATTCTATGTCTATCTCTATAATTATCAACTAACACACACACAAAAAAAACTTCAATGTTTAAAACATTATCTCTTTTAACACTTTAGTGCGCAGCTTTGCATATATGCAAACAACAGTGTTTTGAATTTAATAGATTTTTTTTAATTCGTATATACCTAATTCACACCAGAAAATTAAAATAGCAATATCTGCTTTAATTAATAAAAGACATTCCGTATTTAAATAAAGCGAATTTACCCATAGAAACTTTCTGGTGTGAAGTCAGATTCTCTTAACTACGTAATTTCTAGACCGTATTCTATCATGGGAATTAAAGGGTTAAAGGTTAAGTTTTATAAAATAAATAATTATATAAAATAAGGTATTTGCAGACATACTTAATATTTACTAATTTGCAATATTTTAGCGTAAAACAGCCACACGACAGTAGTTTTTACTTGTATTGCACGTGTGCAACAGAAGAAAAGATTGACGCATTCTATGAAAAATATATCTCTGATTTTTTAAATTATTTTTCCTGTGTAATAAATCTTTCAGAGAATGATATATAATTTTTTCGAAACAAAATAAAAAATCGCGCATTTAAGGGTTAAATCATTAGTTTGTCTCCAACCAACTGTTTAAACTGTCTTCTTGAAAATATTCCTATGTTTAACCCAATGCGTTCTATAAAAAGCTAAATGTTTTTTGCACACCAGCAGCAGTATTTCAGAATCTCCTAAAATATCTCAGCCAAATGACTGTAGCTGATAATATCGCAAATATTATTTCTTTCAAAGATTAAATAAAATTAGAACACGGATAATTGACATAGTTTATAATAAAATTATTATATTAATGTAATTCTTCATGATTGTTCGGTAAGGATAACTTTTTGAAATACTTATGAACTTTTAAGGCGATAAAAAAAGTTGTACAACTTAAATAATCTTTATTTAAATATGCAGATGTTTATATGTAGATATTTTACTGAAAATATTCCACCCTTTTTTTTTTTCTTTCAAAACCATGTGTGCATTAATACTAAATTTATTTTAACATTAATCATATTATCTCTGTAATTATCCAATAACACGCACAAAAAAGGGAAAAAAGACTTCAAGGTCTTAAACATTATTTCTTTTAAATCATTAGTCCAACTCCAAGCCAGATTCTTCAGCTGTCTCTTAGAAAAATATTCATATCTTTAACCTAAATGCAATTCCTCCGACAAAAATCTAAAAGATTTTCAAACAGCAGCAGCATAACAGAATCATCTAAGATATTTTAGCCAAATGATTGTAGCTGATAATATTACGTATTTTCTTTCTTTTTAAAGATTAAATAAAATTAGATCTGAGATAATGGGTAAAAGTGAATCATTAACCTTCTGCGACCGTAAGTCTTGCGAGAAAGAGAAGTCAAACGATTTGCGATAGAGGTAGAAAATCAGTTTCAAATTCATTAAGTAATTCCTGTCACGAAACTGTATTGGTAAAATTAAGCTGAATAATGCTGTGATACCCTTTTTTAAACAACGGTAATAACAATTGTATTTCGTTTTCTCTTGTGAGCTTGAATAATTAATAAATTTAATTTTCCATTACAGATTGTATTTATATTCTTTCCCTCTTTTCTTTTTTCGATAATTTAAGAGATTTATTTTTCGCGAATAGAAATTAAAAGATTTATTTAAAAATTATTAAACTGTTCCTTATGGACGAATTTTTGCATTGCGTGCACTAAGATTCTGGATACTAACATTGTAAAGACATATGGAAAACTCTCTTTTAATAGCAGAAATGTAACGAAAGTGCAGTAAAACTTGCCTACGAACCAGAATCCTGGAATTCTTCCCATTACCTTATGGGACCATAAAACTCAGCAAACAACAGCTTTCTGAGGTTAATCAGAAGTCGTTTTTGAAATAAAAATGCCCCATTTAGGAGCCTAAAATTTGGAAAAGTTTTTTTCTATTATTTCGAGAAACTATTTTTTTGTAAGGTACCTAATTGGTTCATCTAAAAAACTTTTTGAAGATAAAGGGAAAGTTTAAAGAATCGTGGTTAACTATGGAATTACACAGAAGGTTCATAAATGCTTCTTCTACATCAGGAAACGTTCCCGAAAATTTTTACAGTGAGAGAAAAAAGGAAAGGCAAATAAGTTTTCGCTTAAATGTGTTCTCATTTTTTTTTCTTTTCTTGGATCATCAACGATAATATTCCTTATACATTGGCGAAGTCATTTTTATACGTAAAGGCTTTTCAGTTATAAATATTTTTATACCCCTAATTCCACAGCATCTTTGACTGAAATCTACGACTTTCAAACACTAGCTGTAGAACATCATAATAATCTAAGATATTTCAGCCAAATTATTATAGCTGTAAAAAGTAGAAATTCATTCTTTTCAAAGATCTAATAAAATTAAAATAGTAATAATGGTCATTAAGAGTCCTTACATGTAAGGCTGCCCAAACAAGTCAAACGATTTGTGAAACAGGTACAAAATCATTTTCTAATTCGATAAGGCTTTTCTCAAATCTAAACTAGTTACCGTATGACACATTTTTTAATTCTTTTTTGCTCGCAAACACATCAAATGGGCAAGTTCTCATATTGAGAAACTAAGTAATCGAACAGTTTTTTTTTTATTGTTATTATTTTAGCCCCCGGTTCGGTATGCTATTTATTTCTTCCAGGTTATTTTGTTTCCAAAAAATAACGTTACCTTACAGAAGCCAGCAATAAACAAAGCAGATGTAATCATTGTACGATTAAATGCTTTATAGCAATTTTTTAAATTTCTAAGCATCGCAAATTTTCAATTTTTATACCGTCGTATTGGGAAAAAAGTACTTTTAAATGCAATTTGTTTGAAAACTGTATCTCCATTTATATTTGAAATATTAATTTTTTTTTGTTGTTTTTAGCAGCATCATTTGTTTAATTTTGGCAACTCAAGTACTCCATTTATATAGAAAGTAAAGGGAAAATAGTTGAAAAATAGCAATTATATCATTTTGTTGCCATTTTCTCATAACAACCTAAAGAAAATGTAATTAAAATACGTGCTATTTTGAAAAAATATAAACGAATAATTTCTGTTAAAACATATTTAAACATAATTAAAAACATATATGTTAAACAGCTATTATAAACTATATTTAATTTTAAGTATCTGTAGACCAGTGGTTCCCAACGTGGGGCGTACGCCCCACCGGGGGCAATTTGACCTTCTAGGGGGGACAATTCCAAATTTCTTACTCATTCATTGTAAGTTTCTTTTGTCTTTTTGGGGATAAGTAGTTTTGTAGCCTAAAAATAAATGGAATACAAGCAAAATTTAATAAATCAGTTTCTCATTGAATTTTTAAAATATTCTGTATCAAAATTTTAAAATAGATTTAACACCAGAATAGTTATGCGAATAATTTTTGAAAATATTTTGATATCTTTTAAAGCATTAAAACTCCCTTTAATTTTTCTGGTGGTGAATTTTAAAACTTTTCGTAACGTTTTCCATTATTTATTAAATATTTTTTCTACTTCTATTCGCTAATACAATTATCGATATTGGGAAAGTTAAAACAGGGAGAATGTATTATGCGAAATAATGGCTACTTAATTTGATAAAGTTTCGAATATTAAAATACTTCTTGTGTATTGTGTTATCCATATAAAGAAAAGTCAGTGTCCAAAGCTTTTCGGCGAACTCTTAATAAGCTACAAGAATGCATTATAAAATGTATGAATTTTTCAGTTTTAACGTTAAATGTAAGTGTTTATTTAAGTTACTTGGAAAGATAAAAATGCAGACAATATAACACTTTTCTTTAACATTGAGTTAAATTAGAAAAATACAACATAACTCGTTTTGGCATGTAGGCAAAGATGTATAATCTCATTGTATTTATAAAATTATGTTAAAAACACATTTGTGTTAGAAGATTCACCTCTTTGATAAGTTTAAAAATATGAAATGAATAGATTTTATCAATTCTCTATTACACTTCCACCGTGTGAATAGAGTTCATTTAAAAAAAAATGAGACATAATTTACATATTAGGGGGGGGGGGGGACATAGTGACTTTAGGGATGCTTTAGTGGGGCGTGGCCAATAGAAGGTTGGGAACCACTGCTGTAGACGCTTTCAGTGTGATGTCAGTCATGGCGTTTTGGTTGGAAACTGACTCCAAACAAACGGTTGCTATGCGTCATTTCTTTTTAAACATAAATCGTGGAAAATGTTACCAGTACATATCAAGTATTAAAACACTTAGATGTGAGATATAGATATAAGATATAGGTGCAACACACAAACAAAATACAAAATACAACATAACAACCGTTTGTTTGGAGTCAGTTTCCAACAAAAACGTCATGACTGAAATCGTCTATATTAATGTTGCCAACAAATGAATGCCTATGAATCATTAGAGAGCCTTTTTTTGTCGAGTTTCTTTAATGAGGGCATCTTTTTGCTGCATTTGTGTATTATTTTGCGATAGTGATCCTATGCATGCTTTACTGCAGATGTTTAAGAGTGGATCGTAAATGTGGAATTCTTAAGGGGATGCGAATGACGTCATTTTACATAAAAAAAAGTGTGTGTTTTATGTCTTAAAATTGAAATATGTTTTGTACTATTTATATATACAGTGAGCAAAAAAAGTATTTGCACACCAGGTAAATTTGTTGTAGCATATGTATAAATAAATAAAAAGCAACTAAGAATTAAAAATACCAACACTTTTACAAAACAAATAAACATATTTAATATCTGACTTAATAATTATATTTAAAATATGAAAACATAAAAAAGTAACATTTGTACTGCCAAAAAAATATTTGCACACTAGCAATAAAAATAGAGCTAGAGGAATTATTTCTAAGTTTAAAACAGTGCTAATATTTAGTATGCATGCCCTTTGCTTCAATTACAGCTTGTAATCGTCTGGGCATTGATTCTATTAATTTGTGACATGTTTCACTGCTGATTTGTAGCCATTCTTCCCTAAGAGCTTGCTTAAGTTCTGATTTGTTAGAAATTTTCTTTTTCCTTATTTTCACATCCAAAATATGCCATAAATTTTAAATCGGATTGAGGTCTGCTGATTATGGTGGCGTTTTCAATTGATTTTTTACATTATAAAGCAACCATAACTTCGTAATATATGCAGTGTGTTTCGGATCGTTATCCTGTTGGAAAATAATATGAATTACGAATTCCTAATTTCAGAGCACTATTAGATAAATGATCTCGCAATATATTAATATATTGTTTAGCATTCATATTGCCTTCAATAAAGGTCATTTCGCCAACTCCGTTAAAAGACATGCATCCCCAAATCGTTACATGACCACCGCCATGTTTTACAGTTGGTTTCAAGTTTTTAATTTGAAGAGAAGTATTTGGCTTTCACCATACAGTTTTCTTGCCATCTGAGCCAAAAATATTGAACTTGCTTTCATCGGAAAAAATAACAGTTTTCCAAAACTCTAGTAGTTTGCTGACATAAGCTTTTGCAAATTCAAGTCTTTTCACCCTATTTGTTTCACTAATAAATGGTTTTTTTCGAGGGGCTCTTCCTCGAATACTTGCATCATGAAGAATATTTCTAATTGATTAACTATTGTTCCCGACGTTAAAGCGACATCATCAACAGCCAATTCTCGAGCACTTAGAAAAGGTTTTTTTGAAGATTCTTTTATGGTGGCTCTCCTTAGCCTGTTATTTAGATTTCTTGGACGCCCAGTTCGCGGCTTATTTATTAGCGAACCAGTTTCTTTTTTCTTCTTAATTACGTAACGAACACTGGAAAGGTTTAGATTTAATTTTTTACCTATTCCTCGGTAACTTAATCCAGAACTGTGAAGAAATATAATCTTCTCACGGGTAGCAACAGCTACCCGTGAGAAGAGACAGTTCACACGTTTTCGGCGCATTAGAACAAAAACTCCCCAGAATCCAGTTAATATATTACGTGACTTTAAAGTGCGGGCTAATGTACTGCGGGACTGGTATACTAAACATTTGCATAATGTTCACATTTAATGCCTTTTTTAACAGTCAATGCTTCTTGTGCAAATACTTTTTAGGTATGAGAAAATATTAATTTATTTTTTAAAATGTGTAATATTGCTGTTTAATGAAAATGGGTAGTTATTTTTATTTTCTTCTTATTTAAATAAATAAATAATTAAGAGAATAGTGTCAAATTTGCTTTCTATGGTTACTTATCCAAAAAATCGTCTGCGTGCAAATACTTTTTTTGCTCACTGTATATTTTTTTTCATCGGGGGCGAATTCATCAAAAGCAGAATTCCTGTTTTCTAGTTTGTTTTTTGTACAGGTAAAAAAGGATTTTTTAGAAAATGCTATCAAAATGGCAGTTTTGGACAGAATATCTGGACACGAAAGCTCAGGAAAGGGAAAATTCTGCCGACCTGAGACAATAATCGCCTATAACTCAAGATTTAATTCCTTTATCACAAAATTGAGATCTGTTCGATTGTAAATCACTTCAATAATCCTGCCTGCAAGTGTCATGCTTTTATGTTTAAAAATGCGCCAGAAAAAATGTCAGAAAGTTTCGTTTTTTTGAGCGAGGAATTCTTTTTATTAATACTGTCTTAAGTAATTCCTGCTCATAAAACTATACATTGCAAATAGTGGCGCCTTAAATTCAGACACATATGCAACTGAAAGAGAAATTCAGACACTTAAGTGTCTGAATATGAAATTTCAGACATCACAGGTCTCTGAAATTAAAACACTTACGTGTCGTACCATGATCAAGGTATAAATACTGTAAGCTGAAATGTCTGAATTTCAGACACACAAGTGTCTTAAATTGCAGTGTTCAATTTTCAGACATTTCAAAGTGTCTTAAGTTTTAAGACACTTACTTATATGCGTCTGAATTTAAGACATTTCAAACATATGAATCGTATCCATGTTTGACCCACGTCTTATTTGTCGACAATAGGCAGACATTTTTCCATCTTTTTCTCTATTCTTGTGAGCATTATATACTGTAAATATACATATATATATATGAAACGATAAAAGCTAAGCCCCTTTTTAAAATTAAAAAAATCCCCTTTTTGCCCCTTTTAAAATTTGAAATCCCCGTTTTAAAAAATAAAAATTTAAATTTAGAAATTAAAATTAAAACTTTTTAAATGCTTTAGTAATGTTGTCTCAATTGATTGAAAATGCGTTGTCCCTGTTAAGTTAGTTTTTCAGCACTACATCTTATAACTTTAAAAGATCGTTTTGTCACATTTCATAAGAATACTTTTGCTGAGGTAAGTGCGATATTAATTTCGTGCTGCACCCAGTCGGCCGATTTGAGCCAACGCCTTTGTCCCGGGCAATAAATCATTCAGTTAGCAGCGAATTAAATTTTAAATACGCCTCCTTTGACTTCAACGACCCCTAGCAAGAATAATGCAAAATACCTCATACTTATACCACTGCACGAGTCTCAAGTGAGGGCCTTTTACCATCTAAATAATGCCTTAAGTTCACGCGACTCTGCTCTCCAGGGATCTCCTCGCGATACAACTCCCGATGTCCAGAAAGGATTAAAATAGCAGCTCTCATGCCAGTTTGGGCCTGGTTTAAAAGGACTTATGTAACCAAAAGAAATAAACCAGGTTCCGCGACAGAGGACCCACAGCGGTAGTAGCTATATCTTTATATATATACACACACACATATATATATAAGAAAGCTTTTGGCCTGACCTGTAACGCATGAAATTAAAAAGCGAAATATTCAAAATTCGTGAACAACAGGGTCCTGGTTCGATCCCGTCACGAGTAAGTGTTACATGTTTACAATAGTTTGAATTAAATAAGTAATATAATATGCCTGTATAATGTACCTGATTTTCGACAGCGGTGATTGAAATATGTGGATTTGACCTTGAAAAGCTATATTTTATCTTTTAAATGGAAATTTTTAAATACAGAAATTTATAAAAAAACTTGAATTTTTTCTGAAATTTACGAAACTAAATTTCCATTAAAATATGTAAATTGTACTACCGTCTCTATTGAAGTACAATTTCCATATTTTAGCGGATATTCATTTTACAGTGTATAGTGCTTACCAAAAAAAAAGAAAAAGAAAAGAAAGAAAGAAAAGGAAAAATGACTGGTATTGCCAACAGATGAGAGGAGGGTCAAACATGGATGTGATTCAGACGTTTGAAATGTCTTAAATTCAGACGCATATAAGTGTCTTAAAAATTAAGAAACTTTAAAATGTCTGAAAATCGAACCCTCTGTTTAAGGCACTTATGTGTATGAATTTCAGATATTTTAGTTTACAGTGTGCTAGTAAAATTAAGCCAGTTCTCAAATTCCCTGCTCAACGAACGCGAAGTTTACTAACACGTTTTATGAATGATTTTTAAACGTAAATGTATAAAATTGGAAGGCCCTGGCTATTAAAGAAATCTGAAATCGAATGTAGTTTCCCATTTTTAAAAAAATAAATAAATGACTTAATGAGTTATAACGTAATTTTGTCACGTAATGATAGGTTTATCTCTTTTTGCACGCTGTCGGTCTGGCAGTTCGGTTCAAAACATAAAATTCGACAGTATTTTCTGAATGATCATTTTTCTTTATTTAAAAATTTTTAAGACGCTATTCCATGACATAGATTCTGAATTAGAACACATGCCAATTTCAAGCGTTTCGGAACAAAAATGAATTCAGAAATGTTTCAGAAAGTAGTTCCTTTGGATTTGAAAACAGCCTAAAAATGGCGTGATACCTTTAAAAAAGATAAAGGCAATAAAAACCGCATTCTACAGGGTGATTGCAAAAAACGTTTACAAAATGACATGGCAAATCAGGCATACAACAACAGGATGAAAAATCACATAGGAACATAGGGTCTCAAACCACTTATTTAGTTACAAATACAGGGTGGTTCAACCAAACTTAATTCGGGTTTCCACTGTAAAAAAAAACCGACCAGTTTTCCTGTAGGAATCGGATAAATAGTTGCTCTTATCGTACCGGAAAAATTTCCGACGCAGCTCGGAATAAAATCCGTAAAAAAAGTAAATAGTCAATAAAACGGTATTTTACGGATTTTATTCCGATTTTACGGATTTTACTCTGAGCTGGGTCGGAAATTTTTCCGGTACGATAAAGGCAACTATTTTTCCGATTCCTACAGGAAAACTGGTTGTATTTTTTTTTTTTACAGTGTACGGTAATAACTTTCGGAAAACTGAAGTATATTATAATAAAACATTTAACAAACATTCTCACCGTTGTTGTAAATATGATAACACCAAATAAAAGTGGTAGAAGTCTGCATTATATGCGCCAGCATTATACACTTGACGCACCACATTGTGTGGACTGTGATTATCAATCCATACGGTACCATCGATTGCTTCAGCAACATGTTTTTACAGATCTTTTCATGATGTTATCACATTTCACACAAAACAAGGTACGTATCGTTTCATTTTCATTACAATGTTTTTATTTTTCTCGAAATCATTACCATCAACCCGGGTTCAATTAGAATGAAACACCTTGTATTTGCGACTAAATAAGTAGTTTGCGACCCTTTTATCCTTGCTGTATGCCTAATTTGACATATCATTTTCTAAACTCTTTTTTGATCACCCTGTATATTCCCTTATGAGCTTTAATATAAATATCTAATTTATTTTCCCAATACAGATCATATTTATATTCTTCTCTGGATTAATTTCTTTTGGAAAATTTTAAGAGACCAATTGTTGACCATAAAAATTGATGCTATATAAGAAGTTTTGTTTTAAATTTAAGAAACGTTATCTTAACAAGAAATTTTTTAAGTTACGGAGATTGCAAATGATTAATTCTATTGAAAATAAGTGAATACAAATCCATTAAAAATGTATTTTCATTTAAACAAATTAGAGTGTGTAAATTAAAAAAAAATATATTGGAACTAAATCTTATCTTCATTTTTGTCATTTATAATTTTCATGCAAGTCGAAACTTTTTGTCCTATTTATTCGATACAAACATATAATTACGGGAGTGGAACATTCCATCAGAAGTTTACATTTTTTTTTTCTGTCCATTTCATCAGTATCCTTCATTCACCATTGTCTATCGTCAAATTTGAGTATTTCAATACTATTGATTTATTTATAATTTTATAAGTGTATAATTATATAAGTCTATAATATCTCTATTTGTTTGTTAGTACGTAATTATTTTCAAGTTAAGAGTCAGGTAATTCACGTACGTTAGGGTACCGATCCCTATATAGAAACCATTGTTAGGTAGCTTTCACCTATTGCAGCCATTCGCAGGAAAGCGATTCCGAAAAATTTTAGCATATTTTCACCGATCATGACCCCCAGACCCCGAAACCACGCCCGTTCAAATGTTGATATATATTATGTATCTTTCATTTGTATTTTCATGTCATTTCATAGTACTACACAATTTATCTGGTATTTTGTTTCTTTTGTTTATAAATGGTGATTACATCATTTTTGTTCAATATCATATGTTTGAATGGTTTAATTGTATACAGAAAGTTTATATATATATATATATATATATATATAATAAATTTGAAATCACAAATATATGAAGAAATTGCTAAAGTTCTAAAGATGATTTAGAAATGAACATAGGAAAACTGTATGTAAAATAAGAAACTATGAAATTTCCATAAGTACGTGTAGTGTAAGTCACATGCTACGATTTTTGGCTACCAGTATTTTAGAACGGTAAAATGTGACTCATTTTATAGGAGATATCTCATTAATTGAATAAGGCTAAGCAAACTTTTAAAAAATAACGGTGGCCAACAAGCATACCAGTTATCAGCTATGTGACTTACACTACAAACTCTCATGGTACTAGCCATATATATATGTATCCAATTTTTGTCATGCTGTAACTCTCGTATTTATGAACCGATTTGGTTGTAACTTGGTGTGCACATAGAACATACCAATGTCTCGACCGAGTTCGTTGGCCAGCTTCATCCGCAATCTTGTTTGAAAATAGCTGCCATTTAAGTTTTTAAAAAGAATTTAATTTGAAATTAGGTACGGAAAAATAAGAAATTGAAAAAGATTTTTTCCTTATGTGTTTAACCTTGATACAAAGATTCCGGAGCATTTTTTGTTTTGTCTATATATCTTAAAAAATGTCTGAGTTACAGCACTTTGAATTTCTAGTGTGGCTGACATTTTAAAACGATCTGATTTTTGTCACGCGATAACACGCATATTTATTAACCGATTTGGATATGACAAGGCATGTGTATAGTATATAGCAATGTCTCGAGCAAGTTCGTTGGCCAGCTTCATCCGCCATTTTGTTTCAAAATGGAGGCATTTAAAAAAAAAAAAAATTAAAATGACGTACAAAAAAAAGAAAAAAAAAAATAGAAATTGATAAAGGTTTCTTTCTTAAGTGTTTGACCTTGATGCAAGGATTCCGGAGCATTTTTTTGTTTTGTTTTTATCTTAAAAAATGGCTGAGATATAGCATTTTGAATTTCTAATGTGGGTGACATTTTGAAAAATCTGAATTTTTGCCTGCAACAGCACTCGTATATATCAACCGATTTCGATGTGAGTGAGCATGTGCACAGGAATTACTAAGGTCTCGACCAAGTTCATTGGTTGGCTTCACCCATCAATCTGTTTTAAAATGGCGTGCAGAATTAGGCGACCAAATATAAATCATTTTAAATAAACGAGCTTGGATAAAGCTGACTAATTTCGCGAAATTCTCGTTCATATTCAGTATTGACGAAAACTAGTATTGAATCTGCTATAATCGAGTTTCACTAATTTCAGCTTCGTGTTTTTGAATGATATAAGCTGACTTTTTAAAAATAAGGAACATGAGGAAAATAAAATAAGGAATAAGGCTCTTCCCTCCCAGCACTGGCCGGAAGGACTTTTTTCAAAATGCGCTCTCTAAAAATTAAATAATATATTCCAAGAGAAAATTAAAGAGAGAATCTAGGAATATATTTTTAAGAAATTGAACTTAATTTAAGCCATTGTATATACGACTATAAAGGCTTGAAAGTTTTGTGGTAAGTTCTGACAACCTCAAAACAGAATTATCTTGAAATCCCAATTTTTATTTAATAAGGTGTGTCCCACCGAAATAAAGCCACCGTGATTGTGTGCTGTAATTGTACAAGAAACAAATCAATAAGAACGAAACAAATATATTAAGAAATTCTATATATAAATACATATTTACAAGGAGTAACTCACCCCTACATTACCTGGACAGGGAAAAAAATTATGTTTTTTTAAAGAGGGGGGAAAGGTGTCCCGCCGAAATAAAGCCACTACTGTTAACAGACCATATATCCGTCCTGGTTAAATATGACTTGGAATATACGATGTGGCATACCATTTAACACTCCTTGGAGGACAGTAGCATCAATATTCTCCCACGCTTCTGTGATGACGACCTTCAATTTTGCCACAGCTTGAAACTGTCTGCTATTGGCATATATAGCCCTGTTGAGGATACCTCACACATTTTCTTAGGGATTGAGAGCAGGGAAAAGGGGCAGGCAATTCCATGGCATGCACTTGATTCTCCAAAAACCATTCCCAGTACGATTTTACAACGTGAATGGAGGTTTCTCCTGCTGGAAAATCCAACTTAGTCTACGAATTCTGTTTGAAAATGGCAATAAATTGTTTTCTAGCATTTCTTGGTAGTCGGTAGCCTTCATGCAGCCTGAGAGAACAGCCAGGTTATGTTTACCTCCATAGCCGGAGCTTCCCCATACCATTAATGAGCCTCCACTCTGCTGTCTTTTGAGAAAATTTCCTCTTCTTTCCTCATGCCATGCCAATAGAAAGCAAGGCCGTCTGGCCCCTCCTGATTGAGTTTTTTCTCATCTGAGACTATAACACGATGCCACTGATCCTTCCAGGTTTGATTATGTTTGACCCAGCCGACTCTCCTTTGCACGTGGATAGCTTTTAACATGAGCTGCTGTTTCCTTTTCTTATATCGCAAGTTGTTTGTACGTTTTCAATTCGTAACAGTGTTGATTTTGTCACAGGGATGTTATCCTCTTTGGCCAACTGTTTTAGAGAAATGCCACCTCCTGAAAGACGACGTAAAATTTCTCTTGCCTGCCTGGAAGTCATTTTTCTGCAGGTACACCTCCTTTTTTCATACCCGTACGCATTGATCTGATTGATAAAATTGTCTATTAGTGTTTTTGATCGTTTGATTTGCTTAGATGTTGGTCTATGTGAAAGACCTTGTTCCTTAAAAGCTGTTATCTGTCCTTTCTCGAACTTTGATAGCTGGGTTTTTTTCCCATTGCAATACAGCAGGAGAAATAGAAAATACAACCTTCTAAAGCCTGCACAAAGTTCAACTGGCACATAACAAGTATTTGACAACTTCCTCACGTCAAACATGTTGAACTCAGCAGATCGAGTGTCGGTTAGTTACCAATAAATACTAATATCGGCAATGGCTTTATTTCGGCGGGACACTTTTCCCCCCTCTTTTTTTACACATTCATCTTTTTCTCCTGGCCAGGTGGGGCAGGAAGTGAGTTACTCCTTGTAAATATGTATTGATATATAGACTTTCTTAATATATTTATTTCAATCTTATTTGTTTGTTTCGTGCCCAGTTACGGCACACAATTACGGTGGCTTTATTTCGTTGGGACACACCTTAATAAGACAGAGTATTTAGAAAATACTGAATAAGTATAACATAATAAATTTTATACTATTCTTTATACTGTTATTATAAAACTCACCATTACTTTAATAATAAAATGAGCAGGTGTCTGGAAAAAATATCTTCATTAAAAACTTTGTTTTTCACCATCTGGGCATTTTTAAAAATCGTATACATTCGGCAATCCACATTCTCAACCTATAAAGAATGCATGCATTGAAATTATTTAAAAAATATTTAATGTAATTGAGTTTAGTTAATAAATATATGCATTAGTTAATAGAATTCAAGGCTGTTACTCCTCTTATTAGGAAGACAGAAAAATGACACCTTTTTAAACATTTCGAAGCTACATTTTGGCGATTAGTTAATATCATTAAGCATAGTTGATAAAATTTAAAGCTATGTTATATTTTCAGCTAAACCATGAGTATCTCTTCTTTGGAACCAGAAAAATTAATCTTTTAAAGACTTTACTAATTATTAAAAATTTAATATAGTGAGTATAATTCGTTTTCGTAAAACCTTAAAAACCTTTTCTACTCTGTACTGCGCTAAATTGTGTGGTAAGCGCTGAAACAATCACACGCTAAGAGCAGGTAGATTTTAACAGACCAGGTTGAAGTTTAATGTTGATTTTACAAAATTTTTGATTCACTACTACTTACACATTGATGCAATCTTCAGCAACTGGAGTACGATTTAATTCATAATTATCTCACTTGTTGCTTCATGGTATACGTTGGAAGGATTCCGCGGAATAAGTATACAAATAGATAATTCTAAAATGCAGCAAAGAAAAAATTAATTAAATATAAATGTAATACTGAACATATTATTTTACCTTGATGATTAAATTTTGCAGAATATATTGTTAATGATGAATTTGTATCACTAATAAAAATAACGCAAAAAGCAGAACTAAATCTAAACAGCCGTGAATCAATAACAAGTTTCTTGAATAGATTCCTCCCATCTCACTCATATAGGTAAGAGTAGCCGAATTTGAACCACCTCACTTATTTTCAGGTATAACTCACTTCATTTTTGGAATATCTGCAAAATATTACTACATGTGGTCAATCTATTCATCTACTAAATAATTAAATCTTTAGAACAATTTCTTTTTGAAAATCGTAAGTTTTATTTTACTTTGAAAATTTTGACAAAAGTGGTTCAAATTCAGCGACTGGTTGCCCAAGTCGGGCCCCAGATTTTCTAAATTGGACCAAACAATATTAGGCTGTTTTAAAGCGTAGATAATATAACTAATTTTATCAAAAGCAAAATTTGCGATTAATGAAACAATCAAATAAAACAACAGCAATGAAATATAACGAAATCAAATGTCTGAAAGTAAGAGTAATTGTTTTAAATTACAATATATTCAAAATATAAATCAAAGTTATAAGTAATTAAGATTAGAAATTATGTAACTAGTTGGCAGTTACTTGAATATCTTGTAAGAAGTGATGAGGCTTTACACATGAATTTCTTTTGTTAATTTTTTATTCCAGAGCACACAACATAGAACCATATTTGGCAGCCTGAACACTGAGTCACTTCGGCTATTTTTTTTTTTTTTTTTTTTTTTTTTTTTTTACAAATTACGCAAAACCAATCATCAGTGTCTTGATTTTTCTTTTAGATTCTGAATCATTATACTTTTTTTTTGCAACAGACGTTTTCTTTAACTTTTCTCTGTAGTTCTTCCCTTCCATCATATTCTTTCCAATTGAATTAAACATATTATTTTTAAAACTTGATGTTCCAATTGATTTTGCGCTGTGAGAGCTTCATCTTCTTCTTCATTTTTTCATTTTAAGGTTTACTTTACATGGTCAAGATTTTAACACAGCTGTTTTTTGGCTCCCTTTGTAGTTTGACGTAACTGATTTTTGCAAGGAATATAACATTTCTAATGATTCTTTGGCTTTTTGTGGTGTTTTGTTGCTGCAGCCTTATTGCTGATCAATCTCTTCACAACTTACTCTTCTCTTTTCGTTTCATTATATCTTTGACAACTTTTGCTGTCAATGGTGTTTTTCTTTCGCACTGTTTGTCTGTGCAGTTTTCATATATATATATATATATATATATATATATATTTACTTTCTTAGTTTTAGTAGTCTTAGTGGGTTTAATTAAAATCGTCAAAAACTTGCTTGGAGATAGTAATATAGTATAAAATATTAAAAAATAAAACTATAGTGTCCAAAGCGTACAGCCCTCGAAATTCATTGCTTGCTTTTCAGATTTATGATTATATATCTGGTCCAATTTAAGCAACTCAAATTGGTCCGATTAAGGCAACTGCGCCATTTTTTAAAACAGTTAATCTCAAAACTAAGAATAAAAAAAAAAAAAAAAAAAAAAAAAAATCCGCTTAAAAAAAAAAAAAAAAAAAAAAAACATGAATTTAGATATGTATATGAAAACATAACAACTGTCCTTAGTTTTAAAGTATTCTATTACGTTTAGTAGGAAAGAATTAGATCAAATCAGCTAATTTAGCGGCAGAATTGCAGCGGTCCATTTAATGTGGCAGTTCAAATATGACTGTTCTCCCCTATGTGTGTGTATGTTTAAAAATATATTACGTCATTATTATTAAAAAATTAAATTAATATGAATTTACAGACACATATCACTGCTTAAAAATATACTTTTCCTCCGAGCACTACGGAACTGAGAAACAGACATTTGTATCATGAAAAATATAAGTAACAATATAAGAGCAAAGTACAATCCTCTTCCTCTCTCAATTTGAAATACATGAAAATGGATAGCTCGTTGAATCCATCATTTCATCTCTTTGCTGAATTATTGATTTTTTACATGATTTTTATCGCCATGCTACCAACAAAAAGGTTTTGGCCCCTCACTTGTTCTGAAAAATTATTCTTTTAAAATTAATTTATAGTTTCAATTATTTCTTTTCAATTTGAAGGAATTAAAAAACAGAACTATATCTAAAGAACCAAGAATAAACGGCAACGTCCTTGAACAACTTCCTTACATCACACTCAAATTAAAAAATGTTTTTCAGTTACGTTATTATATGTTGGCAAAAATGACATCTCTATTTACGCAGTAGGCCACGCGCGCTCATATTTAGATATAATTTAATTAATTCTGGCCTATCTTAATATATCAAGCAATAAAATATTATACTTATTATAGGTAAATTTCTTACCTGTACATCTCTGCTGCAGCAATTCCTCTAATCTTTGTATGGCCTGCTATATCCACTTTGTTTTTGTGAAGTATTCCAGCGTTTTATTTAACTTCTAAACTGTAAAAAAAGATTTGTGTTTAATTAATAATTTCACACATTATGAATTGTAACTAAGAGGCAGATTTCTGTAGTTATTAAACTATATTTAAACCTTGTATTAAATTGTGTTCTGTATGATACAAATTACGCTGTATCCTTCGGCAGCGATTTAATTTTTACATGTTACTGCATAATAATAAAAAAGTTTATAGTTTTTTTGGTCCTTTACATTAATCACGCGATCTCTCTTGCATCATACGTGGGAGGGATAAACAGGCTGGTATGATATATAATTATTATTGTGCAATTCGGATAAATACAATTTAGATGTTTCAACAGTTCAATGATTATTTTATGATTTATAGTATACTTTAACTAGGATGGTAATTCACAAATATTATTGTTCGTAAAAATTAATGTTTCAATTTTCTGTTTTTATGATTTATTACTGATCTGACAATGGTTATATTTTCATCAATTCTTACATAGAAATTTGAATACAAATTTATAAACGTAATATCAGTTCGAAATTAAAATTACTTAAAAATATTTTTTTACTCCGTACACCGCATAAGGGAGAAATGAACATTTGTAAAAGAAAAAATAGGAAAACAAAATAAGAGGAAAAATACGAGCATCTTCCTATCTTAATTAGAGAAACATTGAAAACGGATAGCTTGGTAAATTCATCATTTTATCTCTTTGCTGAATTACAGATTTTTTTACATCGTTTTTGACCCTGTCATTACCAACAATGGCTTTGACCCCTTACTTGTTCTGAAAAATTTACTTTTTAAAATTAATTCTACTTCTTTACAATTTAAAGGAGTTCAAAAGCAGAACTATATCTGCAGAGCTGAGAATAAACGGCAAGGTTCTTTGATAGCTTCCTTACATCACACTCAAATATAAAATATTTTTCAATTACGTCATTTTTACCTAGAAATTTTAATACAAATTTACAAACGTATATCAATTCGAAATTAAAATTGCTTAAAAATATTTTTTACTCCGTTAGACCGTGTAAGTGATAAATGAACATTTGCAACGGGAAAAATAGGAAAATAAAATAAGAAGGAAAAATACGAGCCTCTTCCTATCTCAATTAGAAAAACATGGAAAATGGATAGCTTGGTGAATTCATCATTTCATCTCTTTGCTGAATTATTGATTTTTTACATCGTTTTTGACCCCGTCATACCAACAAAAATGCTTTGGATCGTTGCCCAGTCAAATTTAATGTCCACGTTTTGAATTTGGACTGCTTTTAACATCGTCCTCTCTGCTCCCGGTGGGATAGTTGCATCAGTAATTCAGAAGAACTGGATGCCGTCAGGTGTGAAATGCCCGAAAAAAATATTGGTATTCAGAAAAGAAATGTATTTATTTATCATATGATATTCAGTTTTAACTTACGAATTCTTTTCCTGGGGCATTGCCAACTTTTAAGTGTTGAAAATAATGTCAATTTAGAATTCGGGCTTCCGCGCGCAGGGTTATTCTTTTCGGTAAAATAACTTTAAAATAGACTTCAACTATTTTCAGGCATGCCTGAATTCTTCCCGAAGAAAGGAAGCAGTAATTTAAACTCTACAATAAAAGTTTTGTTCGCTGAATTTAAGAAGGAAAGAAATTGAATCGTATATTCCCAGGCGTAAGAAAATGACATACACTGGAGAAGATGAAATTAAAATCTTCGTATTGAATTTAGATTTCATTTGTCTCAGCCACGGATATTTGAGATTGTAATTTGAAAAATGATTCACTGACGGTATTAAATATACGGATCTGAAATATTGATAAATATTTTGAGACTGCAAAGGCAAAATATGAATTTGTAAATAGCAAATTAAAAAGATAAGGAAATGCAAAGTAGTTTACATTTAGCTTAAAATTTTACATGGTTCATTTGAAAATTCGAAGTTAATTTTGAATCTAGAAAATAGCTAACCTTTCAGTAATAATTTTATGATGAAATAAAATTTATGTTCTACAATACTATAATTATTTTTGATTAACATAATTTGTGGATTTCTCTCTTACCAGTATGAAATTAAATTATTATTTATTAACATTAAAGTTTTCTTTTCTTTTCATAATTTTAAAACAATGAAGTTATTAATAGAGAAAAAATACTACAAACTAATATATACAATAATACACTTAATATATATAAACTAATAAGCAGGTTTTAGTTTTAGTCACTTTCACATTTCACATTTCATGTTTTACTTCTACTTTAATCCTATATGGGAAAAAGATTAAACTATTTTTTCGAAATTGCAAAATATTTCCTCATTACATTCAAATTTTACTTCTTGTAACCGAATATTTTTGCAATAAATTTTCACATTGTACATAAACATTTTCAGTTTGTCCTTAAAATCATGTTGCTTGTTCAATTCAAGAAAGCAATAAGCGAAGTTGATTGTAGCATAAATAATTTGCCTCTTACTTATCAATCCCACTTTAAGTACACCAATCCATACATATAAATTTATTTTATTATCAATTTATTTATAAGCACGCATATATGTACGCATTGTGTACATGTGCATCTACAATACATAAAAAACATTATATTCAAGAATTATATCACAGCCACATAAAATACATATGGTAAGATAAGAAAATATATAACTTTATATTTCTAAGTGATAACCATTAAACAATATGTGATTTCCTTGTATTAACTGCCAATATTTGAAAGATTTTTTGCACTGTATTAAACAATTAAATTAATTTTGCGTATTAAAATGTGTTTCTAGTTGAACCCAAGCTTGCAGCAGACAAACTGCACTATAAATAATTTTTCTCGTTGTATAATCTCGTTGTTTTTTTGTATTTTTTTAAATGCACAGACATATTAATTTAATTTATTCTAAATTTATGTATATACGTTAACACGTATATTTTATAAGCACGCACGTGATGCAATTAATAATAAAAAAGATTTATAGTCATAAATGCTATCAAAGCCACATAAAATACAAAAGAGAGGTAGGTGAAAAGGAATTACTTTCTCTTTATAAATGACAACCAATAGAAAGATAAATGTCACCATTTAGTTCTTTTTAAATACATACACACTCACACACACACACATACATGCGCATTAATTTTGTTATAAATTTATTTATACGCACTAACATATATATTTTATATACACTTGCGTGCTTCAATTAATAATACAAGAAAAAGATTACTATCAAGAATGATATGAAAGCCACATAAAATAAAATACAAAAGAAAGGCAGATGAAGAGAAATTACGCTCTCTTTATAAATGATAACCAATAGAAAGATAAATGTCAGCGATTAATAAACACAAATCCACATGGTATAGATTCACTTTGAGCTATTATTCTCTTTTCTTTTAAAGTGAAGTAGAAGAGCACTAAATATACCATTTACTGTCTAATTATTCAGGCAAGAGGAGTTAATCCAATTTGGATCCTCTCCGTCTCGTAATTATTTGTGTGGATAAGCATTAATTTTGGTTTTACTGCCTGTTGGACTTCATTAGTTATTACGAAATATTCCCTTTAAGTAATTAAGAAATTTTTCGTGTAAAGGCTTAAACACTTAAGTCTTATGAAATATTATCAAAATAGAAAGGTTTTTTTTGTGTAATGCAAAGTAATCAAATATAAAGCTTTAGATCAAAAGTGCTTTAATACAATTTAATCCATCTTAATAATTTAAGACAGCAAGTAATTTAAGGAAAGTAATTTAGGTTATATTGTCTTTTTTCGCGTCATGTAATGTTTAGCAAAAATAAAGCTAAACTTGAACATGACATTTTTTATAAGGCTTATTAAAGAATTTAAGATAATAATTTTGATATGTATGTATATGCATATATATGCGTGTTTGTGTATGAGCCGTTCGAACCCAAAGTGAATCAAGTCATTTTTTTACGTTAAAACGAATTAAAATAAATTTTTGCTCTATAGAGAATAATTTGTTCGATGCTCTAACAAAACGAGTTTAAAATGTACAAAATGCGAGGAACATATAACTTGTATGATTCAGAGTGAAATGCAGCGCAGCTCAATAACTTTAATTCCAATATTCTTTATGGATTTGATCCACAATTATTTTCAATGCCTCATATATGTGATGTCTTGTAAATGCTCAAAAACTACCACCCAATACCTTAAATTTTCAGATACTAACCATTATACAAATATATAATACTGTAATATATATGATAGTCATTTTGTAGAAAAACATTCATTTACGTGAATTGTGTGGTGTGTGTGTGTGTATGAGCCGTTCGAACCCAAAGTGAATCAAGTCATTTTTTACGTTAAAACGAATTAAAATAAATTTTTGCTCTATAGAGAATAATTTGTTCGATGCTCTAACAAAACGAGTTAAAAATGTACAAAATGCGAGGAACATATAACTTGTATGATTCAGAGTGAAATGCAGCGCAGCTCAATAACTTTAATTCCAATATTCTTTATGGATTTGATCCACAATTATTTTCAATGCCTCATATATGTGATGTCTTGTAAATGCTCAAAAACTACCACCCAATACCTTAAATTTTCAGATACTAACCATTATACAAATATATAATACTGTAATATATATGATAGTCATTTTGTAGAAAAACATTCATTTACGTGAATTGTGTGTGAGTCGTTCAAACCCAAAGTGTATCAAGTCCTTTTTTTTACGTTACACTGAATTAACCCTTCACTGCACCTCGTGCCACATCTGGCACATACCTAAAAACACTGTAATTCTTATTATGTGCCATGAATTTGGCCAATATGATCTCTATCCTTGATCAAGAACAGTCCAAAGAATGGAATAACACTCATTTTGTTCATGTCAGATGGCTGCATTTGACGAAAAAAAAAAATAGAATTTGTCCTTTGGAAACAAAAAAAAAAAAAAAAAAAAAAAAAAAAAAAAAAAAAAAATCGATCAAGCTATTAAGGTAAAATTTACTTTCATTATTTTTATTGAATACATAAAAATATTAATATAAAAAAAGTTGCAGAGTGTTAAGCAGATAAAATTAATTTAAGCTCATTTATTTATAAATATAGCCATATAATTTTTTAAAACCCTAATTGTGTACGCGCCATAAAATATAAAATTTTAGCTGAAAATTTGAAATTTAAATTTTTTAATATTTTTCCCATTATTAGACCGATATATAGATTTCAAATAATTTTTTTCATAAAAATAGAAAAAATTATGCAGTGTAGGGTTAAGATGAATTATTGCTCTATAGGCAATAATTTGTTTGATGCCGTAACAAACTAAGTTTTAAGGTTCAAAATGCGAGCAAATGTGATTCGTATGATTCTGAATGAAATGCATTGCAACCCAGTAGCTTTAATTCCAAGTATGCTTTATGGATTTGATCCACTTTGATTCTCAATGCCTCATATATATAATGTTTTGTAAATACGCAAAAGTACCGCTTCCATTGTCTTAAATCTTCAGATATTAACCATTATAAAAATATAAATACGATAATACAGGTAGGGGAGATGGAAGCACATGTGAACACGGGGCAGATGTGAACATCACAATTTTTCCATAGTTATTATAAGTTTTTTTATTTGAAAAAAATTACTAAAGATGACAGTACCTGTAGACATTTGGCAAAAAATTTTTGAAGCTCTATGACATTTTGTTTGTCCTCTGTAGCCAAAACACTGTTTTTAGATCTCAAAAGTAAAATCTTTGTTCCAAGTTGATAAGCGAATAACTTTATTTATTTATTCATTTATTTGAATTTGAGTGTTTTAACATATGCTATGAATACTAATAAACATTTTTGATAAAGTTCTTTTTCTTCTAAAATTTAGAAATATTAATGATTTATCAATTTAACAGACGCAGCAATATGGGGCACTTGTGAACAGACTAGTTGGGGCAGATATGAACAGTTCATAGGTGCCCCAGTAATCCTTCTGTGATTATGTTCCTTTCACTTAACTTAATAAGAAATATATGTCAGTTCCATTATCTACAATTTTCCTGAAATAGAAGATGTTTTCCTCACACAAAGTTGTTTTTGTATTGAAACTTCCACAAACACACCTTTCAGCAAATTACATAAAGAGCAAGTAAGCTAATTTACGTTCAATTATACTTTAAATAAACTTAATGTTTTCTAAAATGCAATAAGTGTTATGTATTATTTTACTAAACGGTTTACAACAATATCTTTTACGCATTGTTAATACAAAAGTATTATCTTGAACAACTTAGCAAATTTTTCTATCACATTTGTTCTAAACTTGCAATGGTGGCCTGCTTCCATCTCTAAAACACTTATGTATATAATGCTTTGAATGGAGATAGATATCAGTAATATTTTAAGAAAGTAAAATTTTTAAACTGATGACTACCTTAAAATCCTGATTGTACACCCCCCCCCCCCCCCTCTTTCAAAAGCAAAGGAAGTTAGGGAGGGGGTTATAGTCCGTTTTTTTTAATCATTAAAAGCCCTTCTGCATCTATAATTTACAAGTAAATAAGGAAAATACAGGAGTGAAAATCCTTCGTATTTCGTCAGATTCCTCGTCAGATTCTCCCTAAAATTTCCCTCAAACAAAAACCCTTAAGCAAAATTTGAAGGTTTTAATTTCTTTTTCAAAATTACTTTTTTATTTTCTTATTTTATGGCAACAATGCTGATGAATCATCTAAGCCTCCCCTGACCCCCCCCCCCCCCGAATCTACTTATTTTCATTTTATAATCGTTTGCTTAAACATATCACCCAGAAACTAGAGAAATATATATATTTTT
Source organism: Maratus speciosus (assembly GCA_963932465.1). Lineage (NCBI taxonomy): Eukaryota > Metazoa > Arthropoda > Arachnida > Araneae > Salticidae > Maratus > Maratus speciosus. The sequence goes on from OZ010796.1 coordinate 379,954,670, forward strand.
TTTTCTTCATGGGGAATTTAAAAGGTAATATAACTAATGATTACGATGACAAATGAATAACAGAATAAAAAGTATGTCAAAGGATATTTTCCTCTTGTGCCCCATGCGTGTTCACATCTACCCCGTAGATGGGGCACATGTGAGCAATTTTTTGAATTTATAAAACTATTAAAAAATGTAAGAAGAACTATAGAGGTGATTTAAAAAAAATTACCATGTGTAAAAGAAAGTTCTGTTTACTATATTGAGTAATTTTTGTTCATAGAAATTAAACCAGTTATGAGAAAAAGCTATATTTATGCGAACTGTTCACATGTGCCCCCATCTCCCCAATATATGATAAACTTTTTGCGGCAAAAAATTCATTTGCGTAATCGGACAACAAGAATCTGCTTAAAAATATATTCCTTGTACACTAGATTATAAAAAAGGTGTGTCAGGCTTCTGACACTAATGAGCATGTAACCTTAATATCATGTAATATACATGTAATCAATTATACACAAAATTGTTGCATGTGTACGAACCGTAATCTAGAATTAATCCTTTGTTTTATTTCAATAAAACATTTTTTTAATTAAATTTTGCCATAAGAAAAGGAAACTTAAGGGAAACTTCGCTCCGAGGAGGTCAAGGACTCTCTCCCCTGAAGATGGCTCGTTAGAAAGAGCACGAAACGTTGGGAATAATTTGTAATGTATTTTTAATATAGTTTTTATTTACATGTACGCTGATGAGTATCGTAAGATTTTTAATTATTAAATTTTGCCATACGCCTTCGAAAAGACACCGCCATGCTACCACGTCTAATCCAAGGTCATACAAGCCCAATGAGATACTGTCAGGCGAGAAGGAAATAGTGTATTTTCATAAGTTGACCCAGTAAGTAGAGGGTATTTAACATATAACTTAGTATCGGTCAGGATTTTCTATATCCGAGTCCTTAAATGTAAATAACTTTTTGTTTCTATGTAAATAATTTGTAAATAAATTATTCTTTAATATTAATTGAAGAAGTTTTGCATTTTTTTATAAGCCTTCTCACATCGTGTCCCATATCTCATACTTATATCGGTCGTGGCAGCCTATAAAATGAAATAACGTTTTTAGAGGTCTGTACGAGCGGTGATCGTAGATCCGGGGAAAATTATCACCGTGTGGACTAAGGAAGAGTGCAACAGTGTGATAGCATAAAACTTTGGACCTAGCAACTATAACAGTTCAGAACCTAGAAACGTTTCTCTTCAAGTCTTTTCATTAGACAAATGGCTCTGACAAGAAGACTTTGGAAGAGTTCACTAAAATGAAGGTGGATAAATGATAAAGATAGTAGATTAAAATCTATGTGCTTACTTGTCACATTACATGAAATAATGGACGCTTCTAAAGCTGTAATGTCTCACATGCCAACTAATTAATCGAATACTCATTTCAGGAACAGTCGTGCAAAATGTTCAATATTTTCAGTCTTGAAAAAAAAAATCCTATTTTTCTATTTTGTCCTATTTTTATTCAGTCACATAGCTATTCAAAATGAAACCCTGTTTTTACCAGTAATATAATGTGATGAAATTATTTATTAAAACAGGTTAAATTCTTTATTAAAACACGAAATTCATTATTTTAAAAATGAATGTAAATAAAGAAGTTGAAATTATTGTGATCTCTTAAGATGTATGAAAAATGCGCACGCGCAATATATAAGTACAACTCTGCCTTTGGAGTGACGTGCTGCACATGCGCAAAAAGGCTCACTCAGTTGAACTATAACATCACAGGTAGAAGTTGTTTTAAGTTCGTCTGCTATTCGATCTTACTGCAAACAAGCTTTTCTTTCTTTCACAAAGTTAATATTATTTGGTTCTTTCAGCATTATTGACAATTCAAAAATTTATTGTGACGATATTAAGAGCTAGATTCGGTTTATTTCGGGGGTGTCATATTGTTTTGGTCATATTACACACAGAAGATAAACACAGTTATTTGATGCTGAAAGTTATGGCTGGTGATTCGTCTTATGAATTGCCAATAGTTACGTACGAAGATTGGGAAACTGGCATGTTAAGTTGTAGCTGCTTCTTCGAAAAAAAAAAAAAAATAAATAAGGTATCATAAATATTAAAACGCAAAACTATTTCTATAAGATTAGATCTCAAATTCGAGACAATTGCGTATGCGTCAACTATTTTTCGAACCTCTTCAATTTAGAAGGACGAAAAACGAGTTCCTGCTTGCGTAGAGGGTTAAATCAGCAATTTAAAGCTCTGAATTTTTGTAGACGACGTGACGCAGGTTCGAGCCCAAGCCTGGCAAAATGTGTAATATTTTTGTCGATAATTCATTTCAATAATGACATATTTTATTAGGAAGAGAAGTTATAGGATTTTTATTATTATTATTATTATTATTATTATTTGAATGCTTTATAATTAAATAAAATTTGACACTCAATAATAATTTGAAAAAATAATGATTTTATATTTAAAGTATTTAAGCTAAAATATTTTGTATGTAATTATCAATCAAATAAATTGAGCTGATCTACAATTTTCGTTACATTTTCTGGCCATTATCAAGAATATACAAGTAAGGTAAAGCGAGGAGAGTCTGCGCACATTTCAAAAGAATAGTAATAAAAAATCTAAATATTAATATTTTGCTAAACTATGCATGAATAATTTTGACTTTATTTGTTTTTTGTGCATTTCCATTGTTATTTTGTTGTTATACTGTAATTTAATAAAACAGCAGAAATAAAACCAAGAAAACTATTTTGCGCAATCTCTCCTTACAGGGTAGGAGAGAACGCGCACATGGGTAGGAGAGATTGCGCACATAGGTAGAAGAGATTGTTATTAATAGTAACTACAATTAAATTGTTAACAATAATAATTACACTTAATCGACATTGTTGAAAAGTTTTGGTGAGTAAATATTATTGTATCAGGAGTGAATATTTCAACCAAATGTTTAAATAATAAATAAAAGAAAGAATTTTAACAACAGTTAAATATTTTAATTTAAGAAGATTAAAATATCAGAAAAAGCAAGCCCTACTAAGATTACAAAATAACATTAATCTAGTTGATAACATGTTTAACTTGAAAATTACTTCGTTTCCATTTCCACAGTGTCATTGCATTTTGTCTGCTAACCGAAGTTGTCGTCGTCCACAATCAATGCACTTATTGTTGTAAATCGTGCATATTTCGTGCAATCGCCTGCAACAAGCAATACATTGAATCCAGTCAGTTGTCGAAGTTGTCTTCTTATACAGTTACAGACATTCAGTGCACTCATCCTCACTGACCTTCGGTTTTTTTTCGTTAGTTTTTTATCTCACTTTTTGTGGAAGCACCTTATCTTCAGCTGTTTTTTTTTAGAGCGGCAACCTTCTTAAGTCTTTTTTAATGTATATTTTGTGGATTAGTAACATTAGTTGCACTCTGTTTCATTTTGATTTCGATGGCATTACACTACTTGGAATGGGTGAAAGCTTAAAAAAAAAATTGTATTAGAAAATTTATTTTAGTTAACAAAATTAATTTATTAGCAAATTAATTGCTCATAAATTAAAACTATATATATAAATATTTAATTACATTATTAACAAATATATTATTAATTTATTAACAAAAATAATTTCATACAATTTATTTAATAACAACTGTATTATTAATTTATTGATAAAATTTTTATTTGCAAAAGTATTTTTTTGCAAATTAATTTGTTGCCAAATTTAGTTTTGATAATTATGTGTTTTTCTGAAATTATTTTAAAATTGATTCTTTCATATGTTTTACATGTAATTTGCAATTCATTCAAATTTATCAATAAGCTGTGTAATCTCTCCTAGCACTTAAACTTATGGGGAAATGCGCCATCTCTCCTAAGTAGCAGATGCGCAAACTCTCCTATTTTGGTAGGAGAGATTGCGCGGCCTTTTATTTAAATACGGCCACTTCTAAAATGAATTTCTGGTGTTCGCTTACTTTGTCCAGGTTATTAGTTTATAAGAAATATTATGTATTATTGACGCTCTACAAAAATTCTGACAAACAGTTATGAAAATTCAAGCACTTACTTTGGAAAAAAAAAGAAAATAACACTGCTTTATCCAAGACGCTTGGAACAATCAATATGCACATTCGTGTAGACACTGCACTAATGCTGCTGTACAACTACCTGGAGTCGCTGGGCGTGCTCTCTACTCCTTCCCGTCGAATCTCTTTGTGCGTAATCTGTCCTACCGCGCGAACTCTCCTCGCTTTACTATATGTGTGTCAGAAAGAAAAGTTTGTCATTCATTTGCGAAAAAAATAAAACGGAAAGAAACAAAATTATTCGTATAAGAGCTATAAAAGAAATTTCCTTGATAACCATGTTTAATATTTAAAAAAGTATAAATATGTAAAATAAAATTCAAGTAATAAAAAATTTTATTGTGAATTGTTAGCTGCATCAAGTTTCAAATTTAGGTTTTTAGAGAATGAGACAGATAAAAATAAAATTCATGGCAGATTTTAATAGTGGTGTAGTTTTAAAAAGTAAAAAAATAAAAGAAAATAAATATTGCTATTTAAAAAATAAATAAATAAATAAATAAATAAATAAAACACAAAAAATAATCTTATTAATTACACTCCAATAATTTCCTGATTGTTAATTATAAAATTTGGAAGTTTAAAAGCATAAAGTGAAAAACACGTTTTCTTTAAGACAACGTTTTTTTCCTTCGGAAAAAGGAAAAAAAAAACTAGAAAACAGGAATTCTGCTTTTTCAGAATTTAGTGTTGCCCTCGATGAAAAAAAAAATATATATATGTATATAAATATACATAATACAAAACATATTTCAGTTTTAAGACTTAAAACACACGCTTTTATTTTATATAAAATGACGTCATTCGCATCTTCTGACAAATTCCTCATTTACGATCCAGTCTGAAACAACATCTAAAGTAAAGTACTCATATGACGTGACTATCACTGAATAATACACACACACACGCACACACACACACACACACACACAAAAAAAAAAAAAAAAAAAAAAAATAGATGTCACTCAAAAAACTCGACAAAAAAAATCGTCTATCTAATGATTCATATGCCTTCATTTGTTTATAATATAGATAAATAAATTAAATATAGTTTATAATAGCTCCATGTTTTATCAGAAGTCATTGATTTACATTTTTTCAAAATAGCACGTATTTTAATTACGTTTTTTTTTCTCAGTAGTTATGGGAAAATGGCAACAAAAAGATATAATTACTATTTTTCAACTATTTTTTCTTTACTTTCTACAGAAATTGAGCATTTGGGTTAAAAAAATTAAACAAATAGCACTACAAAGTACAACAATAACAACAACAACAACAACAACAATAATAATAATAATAATAATAATAATAATATCTCAAAAATAAATTGAGATGCAGTTTTCAAACAAGTTGCATTAAAATGTACTTTTTTTCCCAGTACGACGGTATAAAAATTGAAAATGTGCGCTGCTTAGAAGTTTAAAAACTTGTAGTAGAGTATTTAACCGTACAATAGTACATCTGCTTTGTTTTACGGCAGGCTTATACAACGGAACGTTATTTTTTGGAGACGACGATTTAATTGTTGGGAGAAAGAAATAGCATATAGGGCGCTAATAAAATGAGGCCGTAGTAAGTAAAAATAAAATCTCTACCAGGTATTTTTAGGTAAATTTTTGATAAAAAGAAAGCATAATTGGTTCTAAATTATAAACAAAATTCTTTCACTTCATTGAATAGTTTAGACTGACAGCACCATCTAATCGCCTTAAAGAAATAGGAATCACTTATGCAATATAGAAATTCGTCATTCAATATTTAATTTAAAAGCAACTAATTAAAAATTCAAGAATTTTTCTAATGAAACATTCATGTTATTTACTGTCAAATCTTCACGGGCACTATCTTGTAAGCATTAAATTATATTTTTTCCATACCGTGTAAAACGACAATTTTCCACTCCACAATAGGTTTTATTGTTTACTTATAGTGTCATTTAATTTTCAAATAATCTCACTTTCGTATTAAAATTTGCATCGACTTTATGATCATTAGTTTTCTGATTAGTTAATCAATTTTAGATCAATAAACAAATAAAGAAAAAAACACAGATACAGTTTACGTTTTTCATTTTTTAAAGCACTTTGAACGATGCTTTATCTAACAAATGAACCAATACATTCCAAGAACATTATTGATTCATGGCATTAGATAACCATCAATGCCCTTAATAAATTATACGCTGATAACTGACATTTGAAATGATTGATATTGGTAAATATTCAGTTCGCTGCGTCTGTTGAAATAATCATAATTTGAATGTAATTGGACAATTGTAATACAAAGCGTTGTGCAGCATCTACTGCAAAGAAATATTTTATCTATTCGTTGTACATTTCCAGTCATAAATATCAAATAGAAAATATGTAAGCAAATAAAATAACTCTTCAAAGAGCATTACGTAAAATTTTTCAATAATATTAAGCATATCTTCTAGACATTTTTCAATGTGTGTGTAGTTTCAAAATTCACAATTAAACCCTGCTATACCGAGCCCGAGTTATAACGAACGAAATTTGTATCCCTTTTACTTTCCTACATGATACACATTGAAATAACTAACACTTAGATGTAGTAAATTAAAAAATTTAGTTTATTGGAGATTAATTATAGTGGGATTTGACTGTCTTCATAATTTGACGTCATTAATTTTCAACATAAGCACTAACTATAACAGGAGTCTGTTAGTTACTGGCCAAGTTAGCTATTTCCCGATTTACAGAGTTCATGGAGTATTGGGAGTCTACGTATTCATAATATTAATTCAATAGTCAATATTTTCAACATTGACGATGAACATTGATGATGAACAACATTTTCATGTATTTGCATCAATGCAGTATTACTTTCAATTAACGTTACTTAACACTAGAACAAAATGTATTGTACAATAATATAACTATTATATATATATATATATATATATATATATATATAGCAGGTGATTCAAAACTCCGGTGCGAAAGTAAAACGCGATAAAAAAAAAAAAAGATCTATGTTTCGGAGAGACATACGGTTTGCTGATAAAGATTCATCGTGGTACGGGATTTTGTATGGCAACAACAAAAAAATTAGTTCAAAATCCCGATAATATGGGCTCTATTATAGATAATTCCACGAAATAATTCCATATTGCTCACAGAACGATAGGTTTGGATACAAAAAATTGTATATGCAGTATACCCTAATGTTTTTGTATCCAAATCTTGCGTTGTGTAAGCAATATAGAATTATTCCATGCAATTATCTTTAATAGCGCCCTCTTTTATCGAGATTTTGAACTATTTTTTTTTTTTTTTTGTTGGTGCCATACAAAATCCCGTACCATGCTTAATCTTTATCTGCAAACCGCATGTATCTCCGACCCATAGACCCTTTTTTATCGCGTTTTACTTTCGCACCGAACTTTTGAATCACCCGGTATATAGGGTAGGGAAGTACACAGTGATACATGGTACACAGTGAGACAGCAGCCATTTTGACATATAGTTATAACTTTTTCTTATAGCTGGAGCACACACTGAACCACCTCATCTTATACAACACGTGGGTGTAGTTTCGGCACTTCGGTTACTCGTCCAACAAAATGGTAAGTAATTATTTATTTTACAGGGGTTAAAGTTACATAAACGTCCATTTTAGAGTTTATTTCTTTCATTACAGCATATATTTACTTAACCAAACTTAGTTATATCTAATGATAGACTATGTCGACAAAACGACACAAGCATTCAAAGCTGTGAAACTGATGATGAAACAGATATGGCATCCATTTTGTTACAACGTAATGAAAGTACACAGTGAGACACATAGTTGTGGTACGCAGTGAGACATGCCTCATTGTGTATCTACTATGCTGTTCTGATGTAAAAAAAGTTATTTATTAATAAAAGAAGTTTTTTTTTTTCTCTCTCTCTCTCTGTTTGTGTGTGTGTGTGTGGAAGGGGGGGGGGGGGGAGGCGTTCGATGGTTAGTGAAATCTACTAAACGCAAGACGCTGAAAATTTGCATGAAGGTAGCCCATTGTCTGCCATTGTTCATCCGAAGCTCATATTTAATTTTTTTTTAATCTAGAAATGTTAATTAGAAGTCATAAACTGCAGAAAATTATTGATAGAGTGTAAAAATGTATGATTTATGAAAATATATACATTGTCTCACTGTGTACCACTTGTGGTATACAGTGAGACAATTTTTTATACTCCATTATTCTGCTTCTGTGCTTTTATAAATAACTTTTTTAAATCCATTTATACATTAATGTGTAGCGTATTTGTGCAGCTTCAAGATGTAGCAAAATTTTTTTCAAAAGAATAAATATCGTTGCCATTCGTTAAGTAATAATAATTTTCGTCTCACTGTGTAGTGTGTACTACCCTCCCCTATATATACACTCTTAATTCAAAAAAACGAATTATTAACTCAACAAAAGAACGAAAGGTTTTGCGCGTGTTTTTGTTCTTTCTGAGTATCCGTTTTATCAAAAAGGGACATTTTCCACAAAAAACTGGTTTGCCAAATCACCCTTTTAGGAGTAGCATCCCAGGACCGCTCATTTCAGAGCGGAACAGAAAAAATCTCTAAAAGAGCGGTTTAAGAAGCTTCCCTATTGGTTGAAATCCTGTAACGAGATATTTAGTTTAGCAGAGGGAGAACCGTTTTTAAAAGGGAGTCGCTTGTTTGTTTCAAGCATGAAAGCTTAGCGTTACCTACGCGATTAAAACAATATTAAAATTATAAATTGATTAATTTAAAAATGATATGGAATAAGATAGATGGATTATGCCCACGAAAGCAGGGGGGAGGACAATCATCACAAAGAACTGAATAAATTTCGTTTTTGTTTCCCAGCTAAAACCAAGATGGCTACCGTCGATTCTAGGATTTTACTAATACTGAAAATTCTAAGGTAAAGTACGTTGTTCTACTTCATCATTCTTGTAATTCTTTCGCCATTCCTTATTGTATTTTCACATTGTATATATGATTTTTTGCGTTTCTTAACGTTATTACTTTTAAACAGGAAGCATGAATTTCTTAGATTACCTTTCTTCTTTTTTTTTAAATGCATCTGTTCTGTAATTTTTATAATAAAAAAATGCGCTTAGACATGTAGTTTTCTCGTATTCAAATAGTATAAAATTACGCTAATTGGCATTTACATTATTAAACATACATCATTTTGTCCTTATATTATTTATTATTAATATACTACTTTGCTCATGACACTCAGAAATATTTGCGGAACACAACAAATGATAATGAAAATTAATAAATTATTATTAATTTATGTTCTATTTTTCATTAAATGTTTCAGTAAGTACAAGTATTTAATAAATTATGTTCACTTAGATAGTTGTACACATCTACACTTTATTTATTATTTTTTTAATTGACACAGTATTATGTAAATAGTACGAAATGTAAATGATAATTTTGAAAAGTATCAGAAAATAATAGATTAGTTAAAAATATTATTAATTTATTTTATGACACAACTAGCTTGAACTTTTTTTTAAAATTATGATTTTGTGAATTTTTATTTTTGTGTTATACTTCGCTCTGTTCATATTCAAAAGTTTAACAAAACAAAAAATGTCTGCAGTTATATAACACATGAATTCTATGTTCTATAATTATTTATATGTGTCATAAGCAAAATATATTAAAAAGATATAATAATATCAGAAATAATAAAAGAAATTCACATTTCCGGATTAAAATTAATAACGTTAAAAGTGTATATACAATGTGAAAATATTAAAAAGAAAAAAATCATAATAAGAAAGATTAAGTAAAAAAAGCGCTCTTCAGAATATTGACAAGGTAAAAAATCTTGTCTTGGTATGGCACGAACCATCTTTTATTATTTAATTTATCTTTCGGAAATGAAAAACAAAATGGTCTTCTATTCTTCTGCATCTGGATTAAAATAAAACAAAATTGGAGTTTTAAAAATAATACATTTTACTAACTGGAGAGTTATGTATGTTACAAAACAAAATTAAAAAACTAATTTCTGAAAATAGGAGGGAAATAACTTAATTTGCCTATTATATTTGAGAAAAAAATGGGTTTAAAAATGACTTGTCAATAAGGAGTGCAGTCACTCGTTTTGCCTATTAATTTAGTCGAAAAAAGGGCGAAAACAGCTTATAAAAAAGGAATGAAAATAACATATATATATAATAAATTTGAAATCACAAATATATGAAGAAATTAGTAAAGTTCTAAAGATCGTTTAGAAATGAACATAGGAAACCAGTATGTGAAATAAGAAACAATGAATGACCCACAGAATCGTCAGAGGAGCATGTGAGTTCATTCATAGAAGATGCGTTATTTCATCCAATTTTGTCGGCATTAAGCCTAAAATGACAAAATTTAGCTCCTTATAACGCAAACATTACAGAAAAAAGATAATAAAAATCTAAGAGATCTAAAGAAAGATACACCTCATACAGGATATTAAAAATTATTAGAGCACAATACCTGAATGCATTCTAGGAGTCAAAACTACAGCATATGAGGATGAAAAACATAGTTAAGACTAATTTAACATGTGAGCTACAGTTGAGCATCTGACAAACCCATAAATGTGCTGCCATCTGGTTTGAGAAAGGAAAATGTAAATTGGAACTGGATTAATAACATTAATGCTTAGTGTTGCCAACTTTACCCCCCCCCCCCCCAAAAAAAAAAAAATAAATAAATAAATAAATAAATAAAAGGAATGAAATTGATTGAGAAAATCAAGAAAAGACTTTATATATAATCTCAATATTCCTCATTGCTTTTTTAATTTTCACATTTATTTACATAATACAGGGTTAAATTTTAGTATCGCAAATATTCCTCATCTTTTTAAATGTTATTTATATTCTCATTTTTTATATTACAATTTTTTGTCTTTAAAACGTTAATTTAATCAATTGCCCTTTTATTTATTTTTATATAATTCTTTTTTTCTTTATTTGTATTAACTTATTCCTTTTCTTTATTCCCGTAAGGCATGGTGACGTCACGTCGACGTCGTTGTGACGTCACGCTGTGACATTGTGACCGTCGATGTGACGTCACGTGACGTCGATGTGAAGTCACTGTGACTAGAATGTGAGGTCGTTATGGCCGTTTTAGAGCTCTTTTGTGACGTCACATTGTGACGACTTTGTGAAGTCACGGTGTGACAAATTTGTGAAGAGTGTGTCATTTGTGACTATTTTGGTATTAACTTTGTGACGAATTTGTGACGAATGTGACAATGCTTTAAAGTCACATTGAGATCAATTTGTGAAATATGTGTCATTTTTGACGAAATTGTCTTTAACACTGTGATGATTCTGTGACGACAGCGACACTGCTTTGAAGTCACATTGTGACAATTTTGTGAAAATTGTGTGATTTGTGACAATTTTGTCATTAACGTTGTGACAAATATGTGACTAGCGGCAATGTTGTGAAGTCACACTATGACATACTTGTACAGTTGTAAACACGTATGCATGTCACACATAGTCATAATTATGCATGTTGTAAAATCATTTACATCTATAACGTTAATATACTTCGGCGATACATCGCAATTAAAACTTGGGGGCCGATATAACAAGGGTATACCAAAAGAATTTTATTGAATCAAAATGCAATGCCCCGCAGACTTCAATTTTTGTCGCACCTTTCTTTCCTATTGCAATAAATGAGAATATTGAAGACAACTGAATGATCGATTTATCACATTTTTTTTGTTTCAAAATTAGCTATTTGTTAAAAGCATTAAAATTACCAAAGAAACAATTTGTTTAAATTTTCAAATCTTTATCAAGATAAAATTTGTGTTGAAAATATAATATTTTATAATATATACAGTACTTTTTATATTCTTTAAACTATAGAAAATACTGAATGAAATTAATTTATTTCATTTAAGGGTGTATTCCGATCCAAACTGCTTATTTTCTGATTCATTTTAAAATTCATTTTTGCTCTCAAACGCATCAAACTTGGAAATTCTCTTATTTAGAAACTATATAATGTGCGGTGCTTCTTAATTGTTTGATAAATGCAGAAAGTACTGTAAAAAACGCTGTCAAAGTTGGCGTTTTGAACCGAATTTTCCGAAGCGGGCGATCTGGGAATGAAAAAAATGGCCATACTGAGAAAATAATTGTTTAAAAATCAAATTCTAATTAATTGAGCTGAAAATGAAATCACACGGCATGTTAAACATGTCTTCAGAAATCACCCCAGCAAATTTCATGTTTTTACTTTTAAAAATGAGTCTGAAATTGTCTCAGAAAATTTCGAGCTGTTGAGGGTGGAAAAATATTTTTTCGAATACACCCTTAATACGCATTACAAACTCGAAGTCACTGGTGAGGTTGAATTTTTTTCGATTACACAACATTTATAATAAAAAAAAAAATGAAAGATAAAAAGAAATACCGATATTAAGTAATTAAATTTTATATGTTTTATGATATTGATTACCATAATATATATATATATATATGATTGTAATTCAAACAAGTTGGGGCTGAGAAAATAGGAAACTTCTTTGTTATAGAGGCCTCTATAAATTTGATTATGCAAAAATTGCAGTAACGACATTGCTAAGATCATTGTGAAGTTTATGCATGCGTTATATACATATATATATATATATATACACTCGAAACGTTCATCATGTGCCATATAGTCATTATGTATGTATTGTTTACGTCTTTTATGCCCCATACATGCATTACAAAATTTCCGAAGTACATTTTAGCAATAACCATTTGAAACTACTCAAATGAAAAATACAGCTTTGGTATAGAAAATTAACTGAGTATCACCAGTATCATTATGTTGAGAATTCTAAGAACAATTTCGGCAATAATCGTTATGTTGGAAGATAGCAGCAATAAATAAAATCGTATTTTTATGCTCACTGTAAAAGTAAATAAAACTTTTAGGTATGCATAGAACGGTGATACAAAGGGTTAATTTATTTTACATCAGGGTTTGCTTGGAGTAAAATCCATATATAAAACAACTTTTTGATTATTAAAAAATAACTTTAATAATTGATTGCCAAAATTACATTTTTATTTATGAAATTATATATTATAAAAATAACTCTTACTCCCTATGATTTTTTAAAACAATAATACCTTATTGTTTATAAAACACAGCACCGCAGCTACTCTATTTTGCGTCTAATGTGAAAGTTTTTATGTTTTGCCAAAGATCTATCTGGCTGGATATATGTTGCCATGACATCTATAACTCTGATAGTGTCATAAATAGTACAAACAGATTAGAATCTACAACGAAATTTTTAGAATAAAGTCTGGTGAAAGTTTTATAAATACAGTAGAACGCCGATTATTGGAACTCCAATTAACCGAACTTCCAATTATCCGAACAGCATATTTCTCTCAAATAATTCTTTTTAACCGAATTTTTAATTATCCAAATATTTGTCTCTCTAAAAAAGAAAAAAAAAACACCTAACTTCCAATTTATTTTTTGCTTAAATTATAATCTCTGAAGTTTAGAAAATGATAAAAGAAAAAAAAATTAAATAATAAGTAAACAAAAAACAATTTAAAAAAACAAAACAATTTTTACGCACTCCAGTACTAACTGGTGCTGTCAGTCCTAAACCTAGATAAAGTGTGAAGGTTTTAGAATAGTCAGGAACATCCCTTAAACTGTCTGCCCATTTATCCGAACTTTTGTTTATCCGAACTAGGGTCGGTCCCGACTTGTTCGGACAATCGGCGTTCTACTGTATATGTTGTATTAGAATTACAAATAATCATATTTATTTTTATATGACACAATAAAACAAAATAATGAACTCAGTATCAAATGGTTAACTACTTTTTAATGTAAATAAAGTATAAAAATTGAGCCCATAAACACAAAATAGAGCCACACATAGGTTCATTATTATTATTAATATTTTATTTACAAGATTATGGTAATTATAAATAAGAAATCCATTTTAATCACGCTGTTCATAAAGAGTGTATAATATCGATACTTTGAAATTTATCTCGATAAAATCATTCAGGAGATAAAATGATAAAATTGTCCAGAAAAAAAAGTAAATAATAAAAGATGATTATTACATTTTAGATTCATACCGTTCAAGTATTTGCGTTATTTTTAAAGAAAAATCATATTTAAAAACTTACTGATTGCGTAACTTCTATATTTTCATTTGCCAACAGACTTCTAGTTCACTTTACAGAAAACATTTCAGTAAGAATGTTTAACAACTGAAAAGCTTTCACCCGCTATGACTATTTCTTTATAGATTTTAAAACATTTCTCAGGTTGAATAATACATTAAATAATCATTTTTTTTTCTTAACATTACATATCTACGATCTCTTTTAATAGTATACGTTTCCGTTGTGTCTTATTTTTTATAAATTCCTCTTCTGAGCAGATGCAATTTTTTAAAAATAAAAACATGCAATTCAAATTGTTTAAGACCATCACTTAATACAAAATTAAAAAATTATGTTTGCCAATAATTTTATTCCATAAAAAGACTTTTTTTTAAAATAACTTAATTATCTTTAAATGTTTATTAATTATATTAATGACTGATTATAATACTTATCCATATACTTTCATATTTAGGACACTATGTGGTTTTAACCAAATATTTAAATAAGAATATAAACCAGATTAAAATGCAATTTAAATCACTAATTTTAATAATCTGATCGAAGCTGTTGAAAAGGAAGTTAGATATTTTAACAAAATAAAAAATAAATGTAATGAAATATTTGTGTTCTATAACATATTTATTAGAAGATAACTAAAATCATTGTAATTAAAAAAAAAAAAGCAAACATGGAAAATAATATTTTAGATATTTCAACAAAATAAAAAATAAATGTAGTGAAATATTTATGTTCTACAGCATGTTTATGAGAAGCTAACTAAAATTGTTGAGGTTAAAAAAAAAGCAAACAGGGAAAATAATATTTTTACTTACCTAATTTCATTGACGTTGTACGTGATACTTTGATTTTGGGGAACCAATTAAATCCGATAATAAGTACCATAGCAATGACTTGAATCATCTTCAACAAGTCAAAGCTACCGTAATTTTCTCGGGTTTATATTTTGTTAGCTGAACTAACTTGGATCCTGAGAACGTTCTTGTTTCACTTTTTAAATCCGTGTCAACACGTCTATGCTGTCCAGTGTCCACATAACTTCCCGCGTTTATTCTAAAAAGCTTCACTGTTACTTTTATCCGTTATTCTGCGGTGAGTCGTAACAACTGAAATAGTGCAGATGCAGACGATTTTTAAGTTTCGAAGTTCGAAGCAGATGTTTTTTCGGTTTTATTTGTTTTTCTATACAACAGTTTCGGAAGGAAATTAAATGCGTAATAATTTTATCAAATTGTCTCTAATTCAATTTCCTGTTTGAAAATGTTTTATTGTATTTCACCTTTTATTTTTATCAGTTTTATTGAATTGTAAAGTTTCATTTACGTAAATTATAATAATAATATTATCCATAATTAGAGTTTACTAGATAAAATATTGCTTAATTTTTCAAAATGTGTATAAATTAATTTAATGGTAATAATGATGACCCCCTCCTTTTTTTTAAAGTAAAATTTATATCACAGGTAATATAGACAAAATATCTTCTTAAAAAATGCAACAAGATTATCGAGAAGAGATGAGTTTTTCTTTGCCAATCTGTCATTATCTTAATATTAATTTTCTGTAGAATAAAACATCTTGTAAAATAATTTTTAAAGATATATTTTGAAAACAAAAAATAAAATATGAATAATTAATTATGTCATGGCCTTTGCCTAAATTTTGTACATTAATTTTATATTCGGAAAATGTCAATTTCATTTTAAACGTGTGAAAGAAGTAGAATTTAAAAAAAAAAAAAGTTACTTAAAATAGGGAAACACTAAGAGGGAAAAAAAATGACTTGAATGCAAATTATAAAGCAAGAAATGCATATATGACTAAACTTTGAAGACGCTTTCTGCGTGCTCATTAAAAGCTGCAGACTTAACTGTAATAGAAAGTTTTTAGTTTGAAACCACAGAAATGTTTCGACTACTCTTTGAGAAACTTCTACTATAACAGATGATCATTTACAAAAATCTTTATAAAAGATAAGTCGGGGTCTGTTTACCTAAACCATTTTTTTAATAATATGAAATTCGCATAATTAGGAAATATTTTTGTGTCGCTGATGAATTAATTACATTTTATGTTATATGAAAATAAAAAGTTTTGGTTAGAGGCACAGAGGCAACTTGGACCACGGTTTAAAAAAATTTTAAATCCGGCAGAAAAATATTTTTTTACAGTAAATAACATGATTTAATAATTTTTGTAATTTTTTTAAGTTTTCTAAGAAGTTCACATCTCAGTCACAATGTGACATCACTGAGTGGTGGCATTTTGGTCACAGATGTGACGTGACCACAGTGACTTACAGTGACGTCACAATGACGTCACTGTGACCATGCATGCTATGAGGGTTTTATTTTGTATTCACTCAGTACTTATTAGTTTTATTCCTATTTTTTCATTTTATTTTAACTATAAGTTAATTTAAGTCGTTTCTTGATTTCTTCAATCCTTTTCATTCCTTTTTTGGGGGTGGGGGGGCTTAAGATGGCAACACTAAACATTATTGTTATTAATCCAGTTCCAATTTACATTTTTCCTTTCTCACACCAGATGGCAGCACAATTATGGGTTTCACTCAGATGCTCAACTGTAGATCACATGTTAAAATAGTCTTAACTTTGTTTTTCATGCTGATATGCAGTAGTTTTGACTCTTAGTATGTCATTCAGGTATTGTGCTCCAATAATTTTTAATATCCTGTATGAGGTGTATCTTTCTTTGGATCTCTTAGCTTTTAATTATATATTTTTCTGTAATATTTGCGTTATAAGGAGCTAAATTTTGTTATTTTAGGTTTAATGCCGACAAAATTGCATGAAATAACGCATCTTCTATGAATGAACTCACAAGCTCCTCTGATGATTCTGTGAGTCATTCATAGTTTCTTATTTTACATACTGGTTTTCTATGTTCATTTCTAAATCATGTTTAGAACTTTATCAATTTCTTCATATATTTGTGATTTCAAATTTATTATGCATATATATATATATATATATATATGCATAATAAAGTATATATATATATATATATATATATATATATACATATAATTGAAATGAAATCAGATGTGTAAAAACCAAAGAAAAAGATAAATACAAAAAGTTAAACCAGAAAACTAAAATTGTAAATATGAGAAACAAGGAATATTTTATGGATTCGTCAGAGGAGCTTCGTAAGAATAATTGTTAGTAAAGATATATTATTTCTATATATTTCGTTGAAAGAAAACACGTTACGTTAAGTAGATAAAAATAATCTTAACATATGCTAGAGTTAATGTTTTGCCAAAAAAATTAGACGTTGGTAAAAAACGATAAATGTTAAAGCATTTACTATATTCATTTTAAATTTTCTGGAAAGAAAAGCAAAAAATAGTCAAACTCTCAATAATAAAGGTAAAAAAATTACATATTTATCGTTCCATTTTTTAAACAAAATGACACTTAACGAACACCCTTTTTATTATTTTTATTATAAAATAATGGAGGCAAATTTAAAAGGAAATTTATCTTAAAATTTCATAATAACGGAAAATAACTTCAAGAGTACATAAAAACATTTTATAGTTTAATGAAATTTCACTTTTTATACAGCAGATTCTCTGACCAGCATTCCAAATGAAGACAAACATCCCTCTTGAGCGATGGAGGAAAAATCCTTTTGTAAACTATCAGTAACGTAATTTATCAAAACATATACACTACATCTGCGCCATCTTGCGGAAGAAGAGTGAATTAAAAAAAATCTAGAATTAGTTCTAAAAAAACATTTTTAAGGGCAAACGCTTTGATTAGAGGCCAGGACAGGCGACTATTTTTATATTCAACTGCACCACAATTTACGATTAATTTTCTTTCTGATAGACTTCTCTTTAAAATATCCTAGTATAAGCATATGGAAGAGATTAGTTTCCAAAAATTGGTAAAAATAGAATAAAAAATAGCCCATGGGCGTATATGTCCCGACCTATAATGAAATGGTTACATTTCATAGATTTAGAGGGACGCTTTATATTAAAAGAAAATTTCTAATTATAGTAAAATCTGAATTAATAGCATTTAATTTAATTTGGAAAAAAGGCATATATTTATAACTTTTAAAATTGCTTTTGTTGTTATCTATTACATTTCAGTAAGACCCCTTAATCAGTATGTATGTGCTCGTAAACTATTTTTACAAAATAACAGGTCTGATAATGTCAATCAGGATGAACAACATTTGTATAAGAACTAGCTACGCAATCTTTACCTTCACTCAAAAATACGTCTCACTCCATGCTTAGCCAGAGCTCACCCATAACTTCAACTAAATGAAGATATCTCAGCTTTCCAAATAGAGAACTTGGATTTCTTTGAAATGTGATGACGTCACGAGAAATAATTTAAATGAACACCATTCGCATCTAAACAACACTGTACTAGAATCTTTTTAATTCAAAATCTAGCTCAGAATGCGTATAATGTCGTCTAACGAATTACAATTAACATTTTATAGTTTCTCTTGGTGTTATGACATTTCACACAAAGGGAAGTTTGTCTTTTGAAAATTTCGCTAAAATATTTTGATTTCCCTCAAAATTATGCATGAAAATACGGGTTTGGGATGGAGGAAAACACCCTGTATTTATTATTATTATTATTATTAAAAAAGCGGTTTGTGACAATGGTTTCCTATAGGGAAAAGGTTTTTTTGCCCTGATGGTACTAATAATGCGCTTATTTTTTAAAAAAAATAATTTACGAATACTTATAAATATTTAATGTACATTTCTGAATATTTTCATAATTTTTCATTAATTTTTTTAAAATCATCTAAATGTTTTTTCTCCTATATGCCATTTGCCGAGCAGTTTTCTTTTCAATCGTACTACCCTAGGCAAGAAAATGAAAGAAAAAAAAAATATTTTTTTTTCCTTTGCGTTAAAAAACTCTTTAAATACCCATAAAAAATGGATTTGGGTTTTTGTCTAAATTGTTGCATAGTGTAGCTTTGTTTATATTTTCAAATATCTTTGCTGTAATTAATGAAGTAATCTTACAGTATTACAAATAAGTAACTGGCAAGGAGAGTTACGTATAAATAGTACACTCAGATTATTATCATACTTCGGTGATTTAACTGTCCTACCTAGGTTTGAAAAATGCCATAATATGAAATTTGGACTGATATGCATAGACAAAAGAGATATAAGTAATTTAATTCTTCAATACTTTAAAGCTTTTATGAGTACGCCGTATCCCTTTTCCCATGTAATCATCTTCCCTCTTCTGTTAGTGTCACATGATTTTACATTGGTGTTTCTTCATTAAAAATGTTTTTAATTAATGATATCTTTAGAGTCTTTTACGCTATACAGGACGCCCACGCTTACCGTTTTCCTAAACCACTAGATTTAGAGATAATTCCAAATGCAAAACTTTTTCAAATGTTGTTCTTCATCATATCAAAAGATATTTGCGCAAAAATAGTTGTTTTTGTAAATATAACTCGTAGGATTTAGGGATAATACAAAATTTTTAATTTTGTAACTTTTGCAAAAACAATTATTTCGTCTTAAATGGCTTTTAATAAAGATGAAGGGCAACATCTAAAGCATATTCGCAACGAAATAGACTTCTAAAACTAACAATTTAGGAATTAGCTATTGGAGAACGGTAAAATTGGACATTATACTCTAAAAAGAAATAGAGATGTCATTAACTAACAACAGGTTTAATGGAGAAATATTAGCATAAAATCATATGATACATTATAAAAAGAGAGCGAGATGATTTCGATCAAAACATTTCGACGTTTTCATAAAAGTCTTCTAAATAACTAAAAAATTCAATGAGTTATAACCTTTTTTTCTGCATGCCAGCACTAAGTTTCATACAGGAGCTTTTGTACCTAGGATCTTCAAACCACCAAAGTATGAAAAAATCGAAGTGCACCGCTTACTTTAACTTTCTCCGTGAGAAAAAATAATGTAGCATTTCAATAAATCATCAAGAATTTCAAGTGTGAGGCAGAAAATAGAATCTATAGGGTGCAGGTTTGAAGAAAATCTAGAATTCACGAGTGGATTTATTATTATTGTTGTTGTTGTATTCTATTGATATCAATAAAAGCGACAACAGAAAATTAAAACTCTTTGTAAAATAGATGAATATAAATAAATAAATTAAAATATAGCCTATAATTTTGATAATTAACTTTTATTAATTTATTTGAGCTTTTCTTCCTGGTCAATTACAAGCAATAGTATGAATAAGAAACTATGAGTAATTGTGACGTGAGTATGAAAAGATAAAAATTAACTTTAAAAAATGTTTATTATTCGTATTATTATTTTCACATTTACATAAGATAAATGATATATAAGGCTCTATTAATCAATTTCTTTTGTTTTGTATTCTTTTGATGCTAAATAAAGCTACAAAATGAAATTAAAACTATTGACTTTTTGAGCTTTCATATAATAAATGAACAGAGATAAATTAATAAAAATATATCATATAATTTTAATAATTCACTTTTATTAATTCGTCTGAGCTGTTCATGCTGGTCAATTATACAAGCAACAGTAAGAATAAGAAACAGTGAGTAATTGCAATGTGAATATGAAAATAGTTATAAAAGTAACTCTGAGAAAATGTTTATTAATTATTATTATTATCATATTTAAATGCAATAAATGAGATATCGAGACATACCATTAATAAATTCCTTTAGTTTCTGTATTCTTTTGATGTCCATAAAAGCGACAAAATTTATACTTCTCACCTCTTGATCTTTGCTATAATAGATGAACAAAGATTAATTAATAAAAATATGTCCTATAATTTTAATAATTCGCTTATATTAGTTTATCTGGGCTGTTCTTTCTGATGAATTACAAGCCACAGTAAGAAAAATAAGCAACTAATTATTGTGACGTGAATATGAAAACTGTTATAAGAATTAACTTTGTAAAAATGTTTCTTAATCACTATTATTTTCTTATTTAAATTCAATAAATGAGATACCAAGGCACCATTAATTAATTCCTTTGGTTTCTGTATTCTTTTGTTGCCAATAGAAGCGACTGGACAAAATGAAATGTTTTCAACCCTTGATCTTCCCAAAACACAAATGAAATGAATTAATAATAATACATCCTATATTTTCAGTTCTTCTCGATCAGTTATAAGCTGCAATATGAAGTTGTAAGACAAAGTAAAAACAAAAAACAATGAGTTGTTGCGAGCATTAAAATATTTATAAAATTAATTATGCATGTTTATTATTTATTTTTTTCACATTTAGTGAGCAATAAATGAGTTACCGAGGCACTATTAATCAATTCCTTTGTTTTTTGTATTCTTTTGATGTCAGTAGAAGCGACAGCATAATATGAAACGTCTTTAACTCTTGATCATTCCAAAAACAGATGAACGGAAATCAATTAATAAAAATACATCCTATATTTTGAATTCTTCTTGATCAGATACAAGCAACAATAAAAAGTTGTAAGAAAAAGAAAAAGTCAGAAACAAAGAGTAGTTGCAAGCATTCAAATATTTATAAAAAATAATTATGCAAATAATTATTGTTACATTATTTTGTGAGCTATAAATGAGATATCAAAGTACCATTAAATTATTACTTTATTTTTTTATGGCCGTTGTTATTCTTGAGCAATTTTAAGCTATAAGATAGATGTTGTCCAAAACAAGTAAGAGTTAGACATAATAATTAGTAGTCAGTATCAAAATAGTAATACAGATTTATTATTAAAATATGTTTATTATTTATTATTTTCATATTTGATGAGCAGTATTGAGATATGCAACATAAATTAGGTACTTTAGTTTTTGTTTCATTCAAACAGTTTACATATGTCTTTTTTATTTGAATAATGTAAAAAAAATTGTAAATATTATTTCAAAAAATATTATTGATAATATTTTTATAACCTGTATCCTTTAATGTATTTATGTATCTAGAAAGGACATTTATAATTATCATAAATTCAATAATTAATTTAGATTCAATTTATTTTTTGATATACAAGTTATAGTTATGACGAAAGAGAAAAAAATATCATAAAAACGAATTAGCATAATTTATGATAATGTTTCATCGTTATTATAATTTGTTGACTAATTCATTTTACCATATTCGAATAAAAAAGGAATAAGTCAAGTGCTTGGATGAAACAAAAACAAAAGTAACTAATTAATGATGCATTGATAACTCATTTATTGCTAGTCAAGTATGAAAATAATAAATAATAAACATATTTTATTAGTTATTTTTTATTAATCTTTACTACTGACAACTACTTATTATTTCTAATTCTTACTTTTTTACAACATTTCTTTATTACTTGAAATTGGTCAAGAATAACAGCAGCAGACAAAATAACAGAAACTGAAATAACTAATGGATGGTGCCTTGATATCTCATTTATTACTCACTAAATATGAAAACAATAATTAGTTTCATAATTAATTTTTATAAATATTTGAATACCCGCACCCGCTCATTGTTTCTTGTTCTTAATTTTTCTTACAACTTCTTACTGCTCGAATATGTTTATTTATTTATTTATTTTCGCGAAATTCCTCTCATGCACTCCCCCCTCCCCCCCCCAAAAAATCCCCCATAAGATATTCGTATATTAAATGTACTTTAACATGTTTGAAAATGTCATTCAAACGAATAAAGTAGGTGGGTGGGAGCAGGTTATACATGAATACATTTCATTTGAGTGCGATGATTTTAATGGCCACATTAATAAAACCGATTGTACAAAAATTTTAAAAATAAATTTTACAGAAGTTGAATTAATGAAAATATTTGTTATTTTTCTTTAGAACAGTTTTTAATTATTTAACAACAATGGATTAATATAACAAACTTTTTTAAATAAACGATTTTATATTAAAGGAATTCAAGAAATGCCCATTTATATTTGTACCTGTACAGTGCGCATCAATCTATAATACAGTTGGTACCACTTATAAGACTGACGGGTTGCTAGATTCAGCAGCTGTTTGGAACAGGCTGGTCGAAAACTGAATCATAGACTCCGACTTATCAGGGCGAATCAGGCAAACTCTCACGCTAATATTTAAACTGTTATTTTTGTCTTAATTAATTTCAAAATAGGGAGAGAAAAAAAAAACCTTCTTAAAATTTGTGGTATTCCTCATTGCCTAATTTTGTATTTTTTTTTTTTTTTTTTTTTTTTTTTTTTTTAGTGAACACTTGTTAATATTTCAGGCTATACGTTACATAGATAGATTTTTTTTTTTTTTTTAAACGTAACTTCCCAAAGAAAGCTTATATATTCCAGAATTTGTGACAATCTTTATTACAAAGGAAAAACCTGTCCATGAGTAAGGCTGACGTCATATTGACGATGGCCACAAGCTGAATAATAAATTACGTTTTTTTTTTGCAAATTTATTAACTTCTAAACATCGCACAATTTTGAAAGTATTCCCCATTGCCTATTTCACCCCGTGAAGTCGGCGCCTATGAAACAAACTCAATTCATAAAGTCATTTTTACCGCATTTAACCCCTTCAAAACGAACGTCACGTATATGTGAAGAATAAGGAGTTCAGAATCTTTGACTCTTCCTACCAATAATTTTTAATTGTAAAGTTTTCCTTATTCGAACAGAATATTTTTGGATTAAACTAGAAAAAAAAATTATATTTTGGAAAACCGCTGATAAAAAATTATATATTTTTTTAAAGATACTCGTTGGGGAAGCGGTTAAAAGTCATCAGTTAAATTAATTAGATTCTTGCTCACAAAAGGAGACCTGAGTAGAAGATGATGTTATGTTACATTTTCCTATTAAAATGTTTTATTTTATAGATGTACCTGTTTTGAGGTAATGTATCCTATGGTACAGATAAAATACTAAGATTCTACAGTTGAAGATATGAAACAATAATTTTAACATAATATATTTTTTACTTAATAATTTCAATTTCAGCAGTAGAATTGATAAAAAAAAAAAAAAGTCACTGGTCCCAAGGACCAGTAAGCATGAAAATTTACTGGTCCGCAGTCACCATCACTGGCCCACTACATATAATTCTATTAAATCATTTTAACTCTTTGAGTGAACCCCTCCCCTCCCCCCCCCCCCACACACCTTACCCGACCCCGCCTCCTAGAATATAAAACAAGCTTCCTTTGCAGTTATCCAAAATTTCCAGCATAATAAAATGCAGAAGTATAATTTGCTAAAATTTAAATAACAAAAACTGTAACAAACAAACAAAACAAAAACTGTAAATTTAATAATTATTTAATTTCCGATTATTTATTTCAACAGACTGTAAGGTTTAATGCAATTTTTTTATTATTATTTATATATTTTTTTAAAATAAAATAAAATTGTGCAATTTGTGTTTGGTTATGTTTTTCTCAGGGACGAGAAAAGTTATGTTTACCTGTCAGAGAGAGGGAAAAAGTTGCCTACTGGTCCTGTGGACCACTAAATTTTTCAAATTAGTGGTCCGCTTGAATTTGTGGGGGTCTCGAGCCAGCGGATTACCACAGATTTCGAACACTGAATTTGTTAGTAATTGTTAATATACTTAAAAACTGAATGTTAATATTTTTTGAGAGTAACTTTTTAGTTCTAATTTAGTTCTATTTTTTGAGAGTAACTTTTTAGTTGTTTAGTAATTTTTTAGTTCTAACAATTTATATGAATGCAACCAAGTAGAAAATAAATCAATAACATTTACAACAAAAAGTTCTCAATCTCAATATTCTTTGCTTCAGGCCTTTAATTAGGATTTACTTAAACCTAACTTAACAGAAACATTATATATTCCAGAATCTGTGACAATATTTATTACAAAGGCAAAACGCGTCCTCGAGTAAGGCTGACGTCATATTGACGATGGCAGCAACCTGAATAATAAATTAAACTTTTGTAAATTTATTAACTTCTAAACATTGCACAATTTCGCAAACTTTATAGCAATTTACAGTAATTATATTCCTTATAAGATACTTCTCAAGCATGGTTTTTAAAAAAATATATATCTCTATAAAGTGCAGCTCGTAATATTGACAAGTTTGCACTTAAAACAATATAAATACTTCAGTACTTGTTCCCAGGAAGTATTCCCTAACGAAATTAAAACTTCATCAGTAGATTTAAAAAATAATAATATAAATAAAACATAAATTTAGCAGATGTGTAATTGAACAACGCACTTAAATGCTGATATGATCAGAATGAAAAAGGTTTTTTAAATGGTGAAATCTTTGACGATTTCTTTGGCTAATAACCCTTGGTATGTGGTTAATACAAAAGTGCCCTTTTAAAAAAAAAATTTCCAGTTAGTATGGATCATCCTGTATTTCCATGACATGCAATATCATAGATTTTGATGCATCATTTGTGAAATGACAGGCACAATAAACGTATAAGATTAAAAAAATCTACTTTTTTTTCAACAAATGAATTTTAATTTAAAATTAAGGAATTGATTTATAGGAGCCCATTGCAGAGTTTAAAATAATTACAGCAGCCATAAGAAATCAGATGTACAGTCAGGACTTGGTGCTAGATGTTTTGCAACCTTTATAACATCATTATATTCTTCTGATTTAATAACTGAGTCAATAATTTTACAAAAACTCTTGCGAAAAATTAAACTAAACTTGATGGATTTATAACCCTCTCAGATACGAATAAATTGATTTCGAAATAGGAAACCAGATCAATAATCTTCAAGGACAAAAACATTTTGATACTTAAATAAATAGATCAAGTAGGAATCAATCATTGTGAAATCAACAAACTCTTTTTTATATTTGCCAAATTATGATATTCAAAATGAACAATAACATTCATAAATAAAATACGTTTATACGTCCCACGCATGAAGCAAGAGTCCGACGTCATCATCATCATCATCAAAAAGAACTCACGAATGACTCATAAACATTTTCATTATTAATTTAGTTGTTGTGTAAATTGCAATAAGAAAGCGTGTAATGTTTTAAACTGTTGCTGCAAAAAGCAGCAAAATGTATAACTTAAATCTATAACATAATGTTGAATATAATTTTTCAATAAGCAATGAAACCAAGTCTCAGGAGTGGATTTAATTTTAAAAAAAGACATATATATTAATCACAATTTCTTATTTTAATACTATAGTGCAGAAAAAATCTAAGAATTCAGTGTAAAAGGATACGCAGTACTGGATTTAAATGCTTGCCAAGCTGTGAACCGAGGAATGCTGTTGAAGAAAGATAAAGGTAAGAAATTACCTATATTATTATATACAATTGTTTTATTATAAATTGGCCAGAACCATATTTATTTATTTATCTAAATATTAGCGCGCAATTGCTACTGTGTTACACAAGAGGTGGCTTCTTTTGCCAACAAAACTCACATACAGTTTAACCTCGTTAACATGAGGACGCTCAATGTGAATCAATTTTAACATGAGTTGTTCTCCCATGTCTATCAAAATGAATACAAAGATTTAGTTACTGATAACATGGACAAAATTTTAAATTTAATTTTAAGCTGTTTATTTCCCTGCTTCTTTTTATGTAAATATGTATGTAAAAAGTATACCGTTAAATTTCATTCTCGGGTCCAAGATTAATCATGGGTCCTCTGAAGACTGGTTTCTGACTTGCAAAGTTCACGAATCATGAAAGTACCCGTAAGGCATGGTGACGTTACGGCGACGTCGTTGTGAAGTCACACTGTGACTTTGTGACCGTCGATGTGACGTCACGTGACGTCGATGTGAAGTCACGGTGACTAGAATGTGAGGTCGTTATGGCCGTTTTAGAGCTCATTTGTGACGTCACATTGTGACCAATTTGTGAAGTCACGGTGAGACCAATTTGTGAAATATGTGTCATTTGTGACGAAATTGTCATTAACACTGTGATGATTCTGTGACGACAGTGACAATGTTGTGAAGTCACATTGTGACAATTTTGTGAAAATTGTGTAATTTGTGACGATTTTGTCATTAACTTTGTGACGAATATGTGACTACAATAACAATGTTGTGACAGCGTTAAGATGCAATATATTTATTGAAAAATGAAATCGCTATTCGAGTTCAATCAATGCACCATGGCAATGAAAGCAGGAATGATTATGAGTAAAAAAAAATTCTGAAGTTCACAGAAAAATTTCAGAATGTTTTTTTCACGATACTTTATTGAAATTTACGTTTTTTTTTCGAAATCCTTCGGCGAAATTCACCTTATTAGTACGATTTATTGACAAAATTTTATGTTTTTTCACTATCATTTGACGAAATTCGCTTTTCTTCACTATGCTTTGAAATTCACAAAATTCACGTTTTTCTTCAATCTCTTGACGAAATTGCGATTCTTAGATGAAATTCACGTTTTTTTCTACGACCATTTCAAGAAATTTAGATTTTTTTGCGATCGTTTGACAAAATTCACCTTTTTTGCGCGATTTATTTACAAAATTTCGCCTTTTATGTGGTCCATTGATGAAATTCGCATTTTTGTACAATCTTTTGACAAAATTTGATAGATGAAATTCGCTTTTTTTCCTCGATCTTTTGACGAAATTTGCATTTTTTCGCGATCCTTTGACGAAACTCACGTTTTTCTTCAATCTCTTGACGGAATTGCGATTCTTAGATGAAATTCACGTTTTTTTCCACGACCTTTTGAAGAAATTTAGAATTTTTTTCGCGATCGTTTGACAAAATTCACTTTATTTGCGCGATTTATTTTAAAAATTTCGCCTTTTATGCGGTCCATAGACGAAATTCGCGTTTTTTCTACAATATTTTGACAAAATTTGCTAATCTTAGATTAAATTCGCTTTTTATTGATCTTTTGACGAAATTTGCATTTTTTCGCGATGCTTTTACGAAATTCATCTTTAATCAATCAAGTTATTCTTTCTTTTCTATAAACATCACAGCAAGTATTAAAAACTTTTGAGAGTAAAAGAATAATTAGGTAATATTTTCTCATTCTGCTTTTGCAATAATAAATTTACAGCAAATTGGAGCTAACAACTACAGTATTTATTCACGTAATAGTCGCACTTTTTTGCCAATTTTTCATTGTGAAAGTCTAAGTGCGACTATTATGCGGGGAAATCTACTACACAATATTGTACACTCTAATGCTAAAACATTACTGGTATAAAAAAAACACATTATAATAAAATTAGTAACTTATCATATGTTTCCAAACTATATGCTGTTTATTAAATACCATTTTTCTTTTTATAGTAATATTTTCATAGACGTAAAATTTACAAATAATCTTTGTGAAAATTTTGACAAAAAATTCTCATAATAAATCACTTTCACTGAAGGTAGCAGTACCACTATTGTAATATGAATCGGTGTATGAAGAATCTCCGTCATTCCATAAAATGTCATCTTTGCTTCCGTCCAAAGCGTCGGAGATTAATAGTAATATTCCTTTGAACAAATGCAAGATGAGCTGGAAACCATATTTGCTTGTTTTGTTGTTTGTGCCACTAATTAAGGGTATATTCGAAAAAATGTTTTTCCACCCTCAACAGCTCGAAATTTTCTGAGACATTTTCAGACTCATTTTTAAAAGTAAAAACATGAAACTTGCTAGGAGTGATTTTTGAAGACATGTTTAACGTGCCGTGTGATTTCATTTTCAGCTCAATTAATTAGAATTTGATTTTTAAACAATTATTTTCTCAGTATGACCCTTTTTTTCATTCCCAGATTGCACGCTTCGGAAAATTCGGTTCAAAACGCTAACTTTGACAGCGTTTAATACAGTATTTTCTGCATTTATCAAAAAATTGAGAAGCACGGCACATTATGTAGTTTCTAAATAAGAGGATTTCCCAGTTTGATACTTTTGAGAGCAAAAATGAATTTTAAAATGAATTAGAAAATAAGCAGTTTGGATCGGAATACAACCTAAAATTATATTTATTTGCTGTTTTTATTAATTCTGCAATTACTTACTGTTCAATCTAGGCCATTTTTTAAAGTTGCAGTACCCTGCTCTTTTTAAAATGGGCGAAATATATCCTTTTTTTTAAAAAGTGAAATTCACCTTTAGTTGCAATCAGAAATTTCTTCTAAAAAACTACCTCATACAACAGTATTCCTAAATCAGTGTGTCCAAGACCTTGCAAAAATTATAGAACTTTATTTCTTCAGAAAATACAAGATATTGTTAAATCATGTCGTTATTTATATTGTTAAATCATGTCGTTATTTAATTGTATTTTTCAATTTGTAATTCATAAAATCCTTAAAAATTAATGTCACTTTATTTATCATATTAACAAATTATATACTTTTTCTTATAGCATTACGAAACACATTACTATATTACATTTACTCATGAAGCTCTGTCATCATGCTCTGTTTTTATGAACTAGCATCTCTTTTTAATGCATTTGACTAATAACACCAAAAGCATTTTTATATGAAAAATATCAATTATTTATTCAAATAAAGTTTTGAAATTCAATAGCGATACTTTCATATAAGCAACAATCCAAGAGTTAATAGTCGAAGAAATCGCCAAAGATTTTACTACCTACAGCAGTTTTTTTTAAAATTATTATTAATATTCTAATAGTTTTAGTAGTTTAAGCGAGCAGTTCGATTACATGTTTATTAAATTTGTGTTTTATTTATGAACAATGTTTGATGACGTTTTTAATTTGTTATAAAGGTTTTAGAATAACGTGTGGTGAAAATTTTATATATACAGTCTGTTACAAATGCAGGTAATCATATTTACTTTTATATGACACGGTAAAATAAAAAATAATGAAAATAATGTAAAATAGTTAGTCATTTTTATGTGAATAAAGTATAAAAATTCAAACCATAAGCAAAAAATAGAAGCACACATTGGTTCATTATTACTATTATTATTTTATTTACAGGATTAGATGATAATCATAAATAACAAGCCCCCTTTAATCAGTCTGTTTTCTAATAGAGTGTATAGTATAGATATTTTGAAGTTTATGCGTATAAAATCATTCAAAAAGTAAAATATTAAAAGTGTCTAGAAAAAAAATAATGAAATATATTTTACATTTTAGTTTCATTCATTCAAGTACATGGATATGTGTTTTAAAAATTAAAATCTTTCAATATAACCAAATTTAAATTCTCACTGGGTTGCATAATTTCTATATTTGTCAACAAATTAAGACACCGGTTTACTTTCAAAGCTTTTCTTTCATAATGTCTAACTGAAAAGTTCTTACCAGCTAAGGATATCTCTTTATAATTTTTTATAACTTTTTTCACAGCAAATAATACTCATTGACACTGATTTTCCACTCTTAATACTACATATGTATGATATCCTTTAAATAGTATTTCTCCATTATGTAAAAATTTCCTATTTCTTCTAAATAGAATAAACAATCTTCTTTTCTTCCGAACATATATTAATTTTTAAATAAAAATGTGCAACGCAAATTGTTTGAGACAATCAAAAAATTTTATTCTATAAAAAGGCCTTTTTATTTAGTACGTTAAATACATTTAAATATTTGCTAATTATGTTAAACTTTGATTATAATATTTTTATATGTCATTTTAAAGTTTGAGAAAACATGTGATTTTAACCTATAATATTTTAAAAGAAAACAAATCTGATTAAAATATATATAATTGATATTAATCATCTGATTAAAATTGTTGAGACAGTTATTTATTTCAATAAATTAAATAATAAATCTGCTAAACTGTATTAGGTTAATCAAATGTTTATAAGAAAATACTAAAAGCGTTATAATTTAAAGAAAAGCAAACTCTGGAATAAAATATTTTTTCATACCTTTTTTTTCCCCTTAACGTCATTCTTTAAATTCCGATGTAATCCATGTTTTAGGAAGAACAAATTTTGGCAGTAGAAAATATGTCAATAATACATACACTAGCAATGATGGGAATCATTTAAACCACACCAAAGCTAGTGTAAATATCTCGAACTCATATTTTCGTCTAAAGTATGACCTTGGGATGATTATTCCTATGAATTTTTTAGGTTAAATGTTTTTATCTGACAGACTGCATAACGCTACCTATTGTCCAGCAAAAAACTCCATCTGCCTGTTCCAAAGGTTAAACGCAATATGTTGTTTTTAATAGTTTTATCGTCTGCGGTTAGCACTGTTTTGTTTATCAAAGCAAGAACAGATGGCTTCCGTTTTTATACATTTATATGATATAATATTTTTATAAACTTACTTCCAATTAAAATATCTTATTTGAAGAATTTTTTGATGCATTTAACTTTTTTTTTATGTGTTTGAAAATAGTTCAAGTTTTAAGTTTTGTAAAGCTATTTAAGTTTTGCAAAACAAAAAAAAATATGAATAATTAATTACGCCATGAGTTTTACATATATTTTGTATACAGTGAAACCTCCCTGTGCAACCACCTCCATTAAGCGACCACCTCCCTCAACGACCATTTTGTCATAGAACGAAATTTATTCCCATAGGCTCAATACTAATTTTACCTCCATTCAGAGACCATTTAAGTTGAACTCCCTCCATGAGCGACCAATTTCTTTGAAGAAAATGAAATAAATTCCGCTTTTTCCTGGTCACCTGAAGAAAGTTTTATTAGAAAATTAATTATTGAGAGCACATTATTCATCAAACTTCTAAAGTTAGTTTAGAATTTTTTTTTTTTTTTAATATTTTATTCCGATAACTTTTAAGTGTTTAAACACCTTTGTGCCTCTTTAGGCAATGAATTTAACTCTGATGACAAATTAAGAATGGCGGTCAATAAACTGCCGTGCACTATTCTGTCAAGAAACTCTAAAAAAAATAGATAAATTAATGAAATCGTCATTATTTGCTCCCGTCCAAAAAAAGAAAAACAAATGCATTTATTTACTGAACTTCGAAAGGACTTGGAAATAAAATCTATAAAAGATAAAACCGTAAAATCACAAAAAACGTCAATATATTCATTTTTTATACTCTGCAGTAATTAACTTATGTAATTAACTTTTGTTTTGAAACCTAAATTTTCATATTTTTTCAAAATGTGAAAAATAAATTTTAGTAACATTAATTGTTACCTTTTTTTAACAATTAAAATCTAGATTTAAACGTGACCTCTATTAAGAGACCACCTCCTGGAGCGACCAATTTTTAATGGAACGGAACGTGGTCGCTTTAAATTGGTTTTACTGTATTTTATTTTATATTCGGAAAAAGTTAAATTTATTTAAAAAATATGAAACAAGTAGCCAAATTTATTTTTTAAGAATAACTTAAAATAATTAAACACTAGCAGAAAAATTTATTACTGAAAATATGCAAGTGTTTTTATTTCTTATAATAAAGCATTGCTTTATTACAAAACTCCGTCCCTTCCCATACCCACACACAATTTATACATACAATAATTTATAAATAAAAACCATTTTCCCGGATTATAGAATACAGGAAGAAAACATTTTCTTATTATTGAAATCTCTACAGTTAATACATTTTTCTAGATTGATCACTAATAACACCAAAAAACATTTTTATATGAAAAATGTCAATTATGTATTCAAATAAAGTTTTAAAATTCAATAGCTATACTTTCATATTAGCAACATTCCAAGAGTTAATAGTCGTAAATATCGTAAAATATTTTACTACCTACAACAGTTTTTTTTTTAATTCAAAAAGTTTTAGTAGTCTAAGCGAGCAGTTTGATTACATGGCTGTTAAATTTGTGTGTTTTATTTATGTACATTTTTTGGTGAAGTTTTTAATTTTGTTGTGAAATATTAGTCGGAAACAAACACTGAATTATTTTTATTGTTTGATGTGGAAACTTTTAATCTTAACATATGTTTTGTTTTATTGCGAGTTTACACTGCGAGTTACACTGTGAGTATATGGTAGGGTTTTTTTGTCATATAATGAGACGTACGTTACATGTAATGACATAACAGTGACGTCACAATTTTTTTTAATTGACAGAAAATTATCTTTTACAGTAAGTAACATGTTTTAAAGAATTTTTATAATTTTTAAAAGTTTTCTAAGAAGTTCACATATCAGTCACAGTGTGACATCGCTGAGTGGTGGCATTTTGGTCACAGTTGTGATGTGACCACAGTGACTTACAGTGACGTCACAATGACGTCACTGTGACTATGCATTCTATGAGGGTATAACCATTCCGAAATAAACAGAAAATGATAAATACAGTGGCTCTATATATACATATATGTAAGATTTGATAAAATCTGAATTTTTTTTTTCTTTTACAATTAAACTTCTAAAGTTGGGGAGAACGGGACTGAACGGGGTTCCATTTGTCCCCATATCTCAAGCTACACTGTTAAAAATTTTGCAGCATTCTAGCAGGTCATTTGACCGTTTTTTGAAAAAACGGTTTCGTAACCATAATTTAACTATATTCTGACCATAAAATGGCCAATGATATGGTCAGAATAGTGTTAATTTACGGTTGTATAACCGTTTTCGGAAAAAAACGGTCAAATGACCTGCCAGAATGCTGCAAATTTTTAACAGTGTAGCCTACACTGTAAAAATAAACGGTCAAGTGTGAGTATTAATCGCGCACAGAGGGTTCCGTACAATAATATATGAATTAGTAAGTGTATAATTAAAAATATACCGTTGCTAAAAGAATAATAAGACTTTGTAAAAACTATACAACGTAGGGTTCGATTATACAGGGTGCAAAGGAAAGTCACTTTAACATGAAAATACTTGAGAACGCAGAGAGCTACAGCTATACAAGTGAGGTAACGGTACAGTAAAGGGGCTACGCCCGACCTAATGCAAACGACAGCAGCACCCGTGGCGAAATTTGGAAGAAAGCCATTGCAAATCGAAAACGAAAAGGGGTAGAGTAAATTTTCCAGTTAGAAAGTTTTAGAGCATCAATTAATTGGTACGAAACGACATTTGGTTCACACGGATAAGATAAATTGTTGCCTGCATACCCAAAAATGTTCGAAATCGATGAGTGACGATTCTACTTTGCCTATTCACATTCCGTATATGTAGCAGTGCACAATTGTGACGTTGTACCGTGCTGTAATGTCTGTAAAGATTTAATTTCCAATGCATTTAAAATTTTAGAATAACCCTTTCAGGGCCAGAAGAATTCTGTTCGTAAACTGATGAAATAATTGACCGACACCAGAATATTCAAACGAATTTCTCAGAAAATAAAACCCCGCTTATTTTCACTTTCATTACAAAAGCAAAATTGTATTAAAATATTCTTGGTGCCATTTGTCAGTTTTAGAATTAAAATTAGGTGGATAGACCGTCTAGCTACCACCCTTGAAAGGGTTAAATCTATGTCGTCGTTAAAGAGGCTTGCAATAGACGTTCCATGCTGAGAAATGTGCATGCAGAATTACTCTCACGAATACAAACGTGTATCGTGAGCAATGGCGAACTTTTCGAACATACTGAATATTACACTAGATTAATTTTAACACAATTATTCTAATTGGTACATAAATCATATTAGATGTAAAATACATCTAATATACTGAAAATTAACTTTTTATCTCTGTGAGACAGTTTGTCTTTTTGTGTGTGTGTGTGTGATGTTATCAAAATGTATTGAGATGAGTACGTATTTATAGCATAAATTGTGCGTATTTCTATATACTTCTGACTGTTAGATTCAAACGTTTACAGAAAATGGAGTTCATCGATTTCGGACATTTTTGGGTAAACAGGCGAAGATTTATCTTATCCATGTAAACTAAATGTCGTATTCTATTAATTAATTGATGCTCTAAAACTTTCTAACTGGAAATTTTGCTCCATCTCTTTTCGTTTTCGACTTGCAGTGGCTGTCTTCCAAATTGCGCCAATAGAGGGCGCAGCTGTCGTTTTCCTTAAATCGGGCGTAGTCGCTTTACTATACCGTTCCCTCACTTGCATAGCTGTAGCTCTCTCCGTTCACAAGTATTTTCAGGTTAAAGGGACATTCCTTTGCACCCTGTGTACTAGAAAAGTATAAATGGATATACCATGAAAATTCAAAGATATATGGAACCTAAATAATAGCAAATATAGCTATTCTGTATATTTGTTATTCCATATAGGTTTTTAGTTAACCTTTAAAGACATAGTAGGTGTGTTGAGAGAGCCACTCAATGGAAACTAGTCGCGAATCCCATAGTATTTACGTGATTAATTCTCATTAAATTAGTCTGTTTTTAACAATTTGACGTTTATTGCTTTTATACTGCTACTGGGCATTGCATTACATAAATATATCCTTAAAATTTGTTATCTAGGCTTTAAAAGCCGATGGAGCATAGAGTACGCCATCCCTGTCATTATGTATGTCCAAACCGTCCGTGTCTTTAAGGGTTAATATCTCGGCTAATTACCGACGATTTTTTCCGAAATTCATGATAAACAATGCTTTTATGCTTCTGCTACGATAGGTACCTCAAGCTCTGCTCAACACTTTTGCTGAATCCCGTAAATCGAAATTTGAGAGTAACGGAAAAATGCGATTTTCTCAAAAACTATGTGACGTAGGGTAATCGCTATAATTTTCCTGCAAGGTTTATATTAATGTCTACAACCTCTAATTTTTTTCAGAATTTTAGTTTCAATAGATTCGGAATTAGATGGGGGGAGGGGGAACATATTTTTGCACTACATTTTCCATCATAACTTTGAAAATATAATACTTAAAATTAAATGAAATATATTTTTGATTTCAGTGTTACGAAAGCTTTCAAACGATACCCCATACGATATACAAAGAAAATATTTTTATTTTTAAAGTAACTTAATTAGCCCCTCTACATTTTTCCTAAATATATTTATGAATATTTATTAATCTGTGAATATGTGGGTCAATAGTCTTTATTACTTCCCCCAATTTGAACTTTCCACGTTGCATAGTTTGTGAGTAAAAGGGCTGTGACAGACAGACACTAGAGTGATCTCATATTGGTTCCGTTTTTACTTTTTAAGTACGGAACCTTAAAAATCCGTAAATGTGCACAAATTTGTCCGTAAAATTTTCCGGAGTAGTTTCATTTTTCTAATAAAACAGTACAATTTCCGTAACTGACATTTTAAAATTACAAATCCGTATAAATGCAATAAGTTTTCCGTAAATTTTATGAAATATTTCTGTATTGCTTTCAAAACAGTATAACTTCCGTGAATGTTGTTTGGAAATAGTTGCTGTGTTTGGAAAGCGAAGTAATTAATTGTTGTATATACTTGTCTTACGGTGAAATTATTT
Source organism: Maratus speciosus (assembly GCA_963932465.1). Classification (NCBI taxonomy): domain Eukaryota; kingdom Metazoa; phylum Arthropoda; class Arachnida; order Araneae; family Salticidae; genus Maratus; species Maratus speciosus. The sequence continues at coordinate 379,991,240 of OZ010796.1, forward strand.
TCAATGAAACGCTAATATTGCATAAATCTTTACTTTACTCTGGAAATATTTAGAACGGAACACCAATAGTATCAAAATACATGAATATTGGCTTTCCATTGCTAATACTTTTAATGAAAAGAGAAACTTACACAAATATTGGCTTTAAATTGCACATATTTCAAAACAAAACTTATGGCTATTTGTATCTTCTACTACAGATATCAGCTCAAATTGAATTCCACTAATCAGAACGTTCTAAAGATAGTTGTTTTCCGTTCTTGGACTTCACACAACTTTTTGAAACACTAAGACAGGACACACACTGAGATGACAGGATAAAAATGAAGTGCAACATAGGAGAAAAAACAGGTCAAAACAAAAGAGAAAGCCGTATCAAACCTGTTTTAAATCTATTTTCCTCCCGAAATCGTACAGCATGTTGCATGTTTCGCCTTAGTGTGCGACCTACCTTAGAAGTGATTACTTGCCAAATGTTCGGCGTTAGATTAACTTGTTCCATTCAGTCTTCAAAATAACTTTTCTTTGGGCACGAATAAGCTGCTTGAAGGAAGAGAGAGACAATAGCATAATATCTGAGATCCTATGATAGTACATGCGATTGAAATTTTAAGTGGGACGTCCTTTTCCTTTCAAACACTGACCGGTACACCGGAAAATTTTGAAAGTTAATTTCATTCGGTACCATATTGCTTGTTTTTTGTATTTATTCTTAGTCATGTTTGATAAAGAAAAAAAAAAAAAAAAAAAAAAAAAAAAAGTAATAACATTTAAACTCTTAATCAAAGACAGTTTAGCGTACAACTTAATTTTTGGAGCCTTCGCACTTTTTTCATAAAATTGAAACATAACATGAAATGGCGAAAATTATTCTAAAATTACCAACCAGTTGAAACTAATGTTTAAAAAAAAAAAAAAAAACAAGCAATGGTTTAATATTTTCCCACAATACAGGTCTAATCACAGACGAACATTAAGCTCGAAGCTGCAGCGGTCGTCCGACGTACTCAGAATCCCAGTCCCGATACTTCTATATACTATTTGATGGCTTTAATTTAATGAAATTAGCTTTCGATTTTTTCCGGTGCACTGGTCAGAGTTTAAAAGAAAGAAAAGGGACGTTGGACGTTTGCGTGGAACGCCGCGTTACACGAATTTGCTGCGGTTAAGTTTCATACTACATTTATTTGCTTTCTTTCAGATCTCTGCAACGAAAACCATTGATATATATGTCAACTGGCCTTCCTTTTCCAACCGTTCTGTGTTCATCAACAAAAGAAAAGGGAGTCTAGACAATGGAAATAGGCGGAGATTATTTCGCCAGACCGATTTCCGGATCCTAAGACATCCTACGAATGTAATAAAACATGAAAAACACCGCGTGACCAGAACAAAGACATCGCAGTCAGAAGGATCTGTCTGTTTGAACCTTAATTTTCAATCGCAAACACTATCGTATGATCAGAAACATAAACTATTGCTTCTCTTTTTCGTCGACCAAAAATTCCAGGCTTGTTTTCAAGACCGAACAGAATCCATTTCTCTTCCCATTAGACTTCTGTTCCAGCGTACTTCAGAACCGTTCTAATTAGCTCCACAGATTCAAATATGCAGACCATACTGACTTTTAAAGTCTTTTAAGCGGTGATTGATTGCATCACGCAACACGTACTTTTGATTCACACAATTTAATGATGATTCTGAATATTTTTTTAAATACGTACGTAAATTTACGTACAGTTAGCATTTTTTCCTTATTTCTACAAAAGCAATAAAGCAAATTGGATATATTTTTTTTTTTTAATCACGTAACCGATCACTAATGCACGTATGAGCGCATCGCGCCCATGAGAAAAAAAAAGCAAACCCATCATTGGATGCATCAACCTCCTCGTACAGTAATCTCAAATATGAAATTCGTTAAAACCGCGATTACCAACGCATGTATAAGCGCTTCACGCCCATGATAAAATAAGCAAAACCATCACTGGATGCATCAACATCGTCGTGTAGCAATCTAAAAAAATGCATGAAATTCAATAAAGCCGCGATCACCAACGCATGCATGAGCGCTTCGCGCCCATGAAAATAAAACAAAACAAATTAACTGGATGCATCATTCTCGCTATTAGCAGTCTCTTCCACGAAAGAAAAAAATCTCTGGATTCACCAACCTTGCTGTGTAACAATCATAAAAATGCACGGAATTCGTTACTCGAAGAAATGTTCTAAAAGAGTCACTATAAGAAATGTTTAAAAAATTCACATTAAATAAATTGTAATTTTATTTAAAAAAAAAAAAATAACGGTCTGGATATCTGAATCTTGCGAGCCAATCAGATCGGCTTTGAAGTACGCTTGAACAGACGTCTAGTGGATACACAAGTATAGTGAATCCACAAATGTATGAAACACGCGGAACATATAGCGAATAATCGCTGCTGTATGTTTCAAAAATTATTCTAAACCTCCAGAACGTCAAACTACTATTTTTAGAGCACTCACAGATTTGTGTAATTAGAGCTAGTAGCTACGCTGTAAAAAAAGGGAGTATTATTACACTTAATTTGGGTTTCTAAAATGCCGAATGAAGTTTAAATATGCGCTATTTCTGGTGTCAACACGCTTTTAAGTGTTATAATAGATTAAAAATGGTGTAATTTTACTCCTTTAAGGAAATTATGGAAGTCTTACACCAAGTCAGGAGTAAAAATTTTAAACGACATATGACTCAGAGCGCCATTTTGAAATTCATTTATAGTGATGTTCCCGGGTAAGGATTTTGTCAAATTTCCGATATAGTTCTGAGTAATGATTATTGATTAAAAAACAGTTAACATAGTCCCTGTTTCAGTTTTACCCGAGCTGCAGAGGTGTTTGTTTTAATATGCTTGAACTAATTAGTCGAAACCAGCCAGGCTGGCGCTGAATTTACAAGAAAAGAGAGTCAAGTATACGTGACGTAAGTCCAGATGTACTGAACGAAAGATTTGTGAAAGGAAAAATCTGCTACGCTGTATTTCCTTGGAATAAATTTTATAACTGTTAAGAAAACTCAGGAAATAGTAAGTTACATATTGTTTATTTTGTTACAAACTCTAAAATAAATATCTAACTGTGTATAATTAGTTTTGGTTTTATCGTATTTAGCAATTTTAATCGTGCTTAACAATTTTAAAGCTAAAAACAGCTTTAAAGTACATGTTGTACGTATCTATTGTGTCATATGTCCAAGTTTTAACAATATAGCCTTTCACTTGATCGTACTTATTGTTCGTTTGATAATATGCACCGGAATGTCTAAGTAACCAAATATGTATTCCTTGCACTTGAAACTCTTTTTAAACTCTTCATTTTGTGATATGTATATTTGCTTTACATATATATATATATTAAACTGATACTTAATACCCGTAAGGCATGGTGACGTTACGTAGACGTCGTTGTGAAGTCAGACTGTGACTTTGTGACCGTCGATGTGACGTCACATGACGTCGATGTGAAGTCATAGTGACTAGAATGTGAAGTCGTTATGGCCGTTTTAGAACCCGTTTGTGACGTCACTTTGTGAAGTCATGGCGTGACAAATTTGTGAAAATTGTGTCATTTGTGATTATTTAGACAATAAATTTGTGACGTACATGTGGCCAAAGCGACAATGCTTTCAAGTCACATTGTGACCAATTTGTGAGATATGTGTCACTTGTAACGAAATTTTCATTAATACTGATAATTTTGTGACGATTCTCTAAAAATTTAAAAGAAACAGGATCGTCTGAAATTATAATTACAGCATGCCATCTTTCTGTTAGAATCAGTTTGGAGTCCTAAAATCGTATACGCACAATTTATGAACAAATACTGTATAATATGTATAAATAGCCACATATAGTATAGAGACTATCTTCTAAATTAAAGTTAAAAATTCAATTTCCTTCAGATGCCTTACAACTGTAACAGATTGTGTTCTTTTCAATATTTGAAGAATGTTTCCTTTTAAAAATATTTATACATATTCCCCTTACATGCTGAAAATTGCACAGCATTAATTTTATTTATAACTGACTCACAAGGACTATTTTCTGTTGCAATAATAAGTCAGGAGAAAAGAAAAAAAGCTTTTTTATTTCTCGCATTTTGTAGTAGTTTATTGAGACTTTTTTGTCTTTGAGTATTTTTGCACTCTCTTTAAAAGCTTTTACTCACTTTAACATCCAAAGGCATAAGCACATATCTTGCCAATATTTCTGATCAATAACGCTGATGTTCAAGCAAAATTATCTTCTGTTGTAATTTTTCCAACTGAGTGAGAAAGTGTGTAGGTCAGGATACGAACTAGGGACCTTTGGCGCAAGCTGCCAATGCTCTGTCAACTGATCTATCCTGTATAAATCTGACGGACACAATTCACCCAGTGAATGTGAATTTATACTTATCATTATTATAAAACCATATATAATAATACTTTAAGTATTTTTCATACTACTCATATGAATAACAGATACTACTCGTATGAATATATAATAACAGTTCCCTGGGTGAATTGTGTCCGCAAGTTTCGGGATAGCATTGACAGCAGCAGAGCATTGACAGCATATGTCAAGGGTCTCTGGTTCAATTCCTGACCTAAACAATTTTCACTCAGTTAGGAGAATTAAAGCTCGTTTGATTAATTTCCCAATTAAAATCATTCTGTTAAAGTTAATATAGAATTATCTTTTGATAAAACCACGTGCAGTTTATCAGTATAATATTTGTAACATACTGATTTCAGCTGAAAATCGTCAGTATAAATGAAGGCGATGCAACAACTTCTGGCATTACGCTTTGGTACTTCCTTATTATAGTGGCCTGTGCATGTATGATTACACCAAGTTTTCAGTTGCAATTTTGCCACAGTCGTAGCTAAACTTATATATATATATATATATATATATATATATATATATATATATATATATATATATATATATATATGTATGTATATATATATATATAATATTTAGGTCTTATATATGTTGTACATGTCATATAGGGTAGATGTGATGGTAATGGACTTGGACATCCTTAAGAAATTTTTTTAAAACTATTTTTAATTAATAGTTATAATTATTATATTCCAGTTTTTTACAATATTATATTAATCTATCAATAATATTTAACTATTCCCACAGTCTCATTTCCCAATATCAATGAAAACGTTTATTGTAAATAACAAAAATATATCAAAACACCCAAAATTCCAGTAATGGTCATCCTCTGTTCCAGTAACGGACACTCTCTCTTCTAGTAATGCACTCTCTCTGTTCCAGTAATGGACACCCCACAAAAAGTAGCACATATAATTGTTTTATGACTGTATTTAGAACCAGAATTTAATGAACGCATGCTAATGAAACAAAATAGATTTTTTTTTTTTAATAAATTTAACAGTTAGGATATCAATAATTAATAAAATATATGTGAGAATTATGAAAGAAGTAATTCTGCAGGTTGAATGTTTTACATATTAAATAAAATAATTTGAAAATAAAAGTGCAGACCTGACGTTTGAGGCCACTGATCTGCAGATTTACTAGTTTCACTACTACTATAAATATAAATTTAATTTAATTGAGAGGTATCTAGCCTTATGAACCCCTCTTCTCCCTATGCCCTTAAACAATATTCTCTGATTCCTGATTTATTTTATTGATTTCCAGATTATAAAATATGCAAGGCTGAGTTATAAAAAAATAATTTCATTAAAATATTCAAAAATTTTACTAACCACACAAAATTAATTAAAAGCAGCTATTTATTAAAAAAATGGTGTTATTACATTCTGGAAAATGCAATTTAAATACGTATTAAATTTAATGACAAGTTTTCATTTAAGTCAAAAGATTTTTTATGTATCGTGAACATTACTGAAATTGCATTTTTACCAATGCCGCAATCTTGTATAACGTTTGTAAAATTATAAAATTTCGTACCAACTATAAACATTCATATCACTGCGACACAGCTACACTATTCTGTAGCTTCCGCCTCTATTTGAAAGAATAAATACGCAGACGATAATTTCGGAGCAGACGTTTCAATTTGTTTATTTGTCCTCGTAGATAAACACGTAATACATTTATGAGAGTGTTTCTAACAAGGAAGGTCTCCTTACTGGACATACTCTGAATATTTAGAAAAAAGTACCAATTAAACTACTTATGTATGTAATAAAGGATCAGTCAAATTTAGCGGCGGAATCGCAGCAGAAAGACTGTAAAAAAATAAAATACTTTCGAGTATTTGGCGCGAAAAGACGAAAGCGTCACGCGATTTGGCGAGCAGTACTTTTCCTCGCCAAAAGCAAACGATTTTAATGCATCTTAAAATTGCTTCTTAATGGATTTTTAGAATGTGTGTAAAAAGTATTTAATGAATTTAAACATGAGAGAGTTTAATAAATACATTTTATCGTATTACATATTTATGTTGATTGTTATTTAATTTTATTACTTTAAAAAATTTTCATATATAAAAAATACTTTCATATATTTAAGCGTATTCCAAAATAAAGGCAAGATTCATTTACCAGTTATTCATTTCAAAAGCAAAGAATTCGTCGTTCCCATAGCAACAAAATGGAATCAACAGTGCTCAATTGGACTTAATTTTGAGCTATTGAAACAATTTTAATTTATTTTAATTTTGCTTTAATTCATAAAATTTTATATTTAACTTTCATTATAAATATATATATATATGTATGACAAAACTATAATTAAATCAAACTAAAGATTTTTACATTAAATTTATTTAAACAAGTTCAATATGAAACATTTTTATCTTAAAGAGTATTCGACATAAAAAAGTATTTTTCGAAATTTGATTTCCTCGCCAACCGATGATAAATCGCCAAATAAACGAAATGTTCATTATTTTTTTACGAATGTTCTATCGAGTTTCCGCCAATTTTTTTTTTATAAACATGTATATCCACATGAGAAGAACACTCTGTAATTTTTTCAGATTTTTCTGAATATGCCCGTATGGAGACCTTCCTTGTAAGTAAACATTTCTGTTTGAATATTTTTTTATGCATTTTATTTTTGCTTTCAATTAGTTTCAAGATAATTCGAGATAAAATGGGTTATAAAAGTTCTTTTTTGTAAATTATAAAAACGATATTAGTCATACTTAGGGAATATGAAATGAAACATTATATAATTTTTTAGAGTATATAAAATCAGTTTAATGGACAATAATGGAAGGTCTTCTAAAAAAAGTTATAGTTTGTATCACACGTAATAAATACGAAATACGTTCCTAAAAAAAAAAAAAAAATTATCCGTAAAGGAAGTTTTTTCTTTATAATAATTTGTTTTCTATAATTTCCTGTAGAATAAAACAGCTTGCAAAATAACTATTTTTTTTTTTTTTTTTTACAGAAATTTCTGGGAAAAAATAAAAATATGAATAAATGCGTTTTGCATATATTTTGTATATTGTATTATAGATTCAGAAAATGTTAAATTTATTCAAAAAGTCAGAAACAAATAACAGCATTTATTTTAAAAGAGTCACTTAAACTAGTTAAACATTAACAGAAAAGGAGAGTATTATTGAAAGTATAAAAGTGACTTTATTTATTATAATAAAGTATAGTACAAAATTAATCCGATCCAAGCTCCCAAATGCACTAAGACGGCCTGCTTAAAATATTTCTCTTCATTTTCAAAGATTTTTGTAATTCACACTGTGACTATACAATATGGTGGTTTTTTTAGACATATGTGACGTGACGTGCGTTACATGCAGTGACATAACAGTGATGTCACAATTTTTTTAAATTGCCAGAAAAATGTTTTTACAGTAAATAACATATTTTGAAGAATTTTTGTAATTTTTTAACGTTTTCTAAGAAATTCACATCTCAGTCACAATGTGACATCACTGAGTGGTGGCATTTCGGTCACAGATGTGACGTGACCACAGTGACTTACAGTGACGTCTCTGTGACCATGCATGCTATGAGGGTACTTGTAAAATATGACTTAGTAGACTAGTTATTTCGATATTTTTAAAATCAAAATTACTTATAATGTAAACATGTAAAAATGTAAATTTCGTATAGAGCTTTGAAGTATTATTAGTTTTGATTTTATAGTGTTTTACATGATTTAAATCCCATTAGCTTGAACTGCTTTAAAGTAGTATTACAAATAAACATGGTGTTATAAGTTCATGTGTTAACAATACATTCTTTCAATTCACATTTGTATTTTTTTTCTATTATTTAAGTTTGTCTGAGGTTTTGTAAGTAACACTTTAAGATACGTATTTTAATAACATGTAAAACACTAAAATTGTTTTAAATTTGAAAGAGAAAAAAATATATATATACATATATATATATATTTATCATCGTAAATGTGTCGTTTTTTTTTTTTTTTAATTCAGTACTTATGCTGTAAGGATAATTAATGCTAATTAAATGTATTTTCGTGTACTATTTGGCACTAATAGTAATACTGCTTGCCATAACAATCAGTCGCGTAGCCAAGTTTCCTTTCAGAGAGAGCCGAAAATTTTCTAGTTGAATGGAAAATCTGTTTTACTTTATCATAATCAAGAACATTTTCGCTAGAACACATTGCAATGGGAAGGATTTAAAATTTGAAGTATACGGGTAATAATAGGTGGGAAATCAAAATCAATTTGCGACACATAACGCTGATAAATTCAGGTTCTTTTTCTTCTTCTTCTTCTTCTTTTTTTTTTTTTTTTTTTTTTTTTTTTTTAATCAATAAAAGTTAAATCTAAGACTTTGTTAAAATAGATCAGTAAAAAAAAAGGAGGTGTGGGGGAATGGATTAAAACCCCTGCAAGAGCTCTAATGTCAGTAGTAATAAATACAGGGTGCAATATGTTATCTATCGCCGACCTTTAATTTCTCAACCGTTGGCCGTAGACATACAGTTCCACTTACAAAACCGTTTCAAATGAGCTAAATATTTATGTTGTAGCATTATTTAAAGTAAAAAATCAATTTTATAAAAATTACGAAATTTAACTTTTTATATGGTCCCCCAATCCCTATAGTTATATTTAGTAAAAGTTTACACATATCATAACAGGTATAACACAAAACGTTTGACATCTGTACTGCAAAAATGGACAGAGTTATTAAATTTCAAAGTTTGAGATTTTTGCACATGATTTTGTCTTTCATTGAGGGATCAGTTAAAAGATGAATTAAAGTAATTCGGGATAAAGTCAGGGTGCAATGTCCTTTTTTCGGCGAAACCACCTTTATCCGGTATCGTAGGGTTATTTCAACTAAAAATTTGAACTTTATATGGGTGGAACAATATTCAAACGTCAAAGTATAGGTAGAATCGACAACCGGAAAATAAAACATACTCACTAAGGACTAGATAAATGGCAGCGGAAGCGCACCCTGATTTTGATCTTGAATTATACTTTAATTCACCTTTCAACTGATCCCTCAATGAAAGACAAAATCATGTGCAAAAATCTCAAACTTTGAAATTTAATAACTCTGTCAATTTTTGTAGTACAGATATCAAACTTTTTGTGTTATATCTGTTGTGATATGTGTAAACTTTTACTAAACTTAACTATAGGGACTGGGGGACCGTATAAAAAGTTACATTTCGTAATTTGAATAAAATTGATTTTTTACTTTAAATAATGCCACAACATGAATATTTAGCTCATTTGAAACGTTTTTGTAATTGGAACTATATGTCTACGGCCAACGGTTAAGAAATTAAAGGTCGGCGATAGATAACACATTGCACCCTGTATAGTTGCAATACTAGATATACGCATAATAATGAGATAAATATCGTAAAGGGATGGGATAATATGGAAAGTTTTGTTCATTATTTTATTTGCTTTTGCATTAAATGTTTTTTAAGAGTGACATTTGAAAATTGATAACTCACGTAAAATGAAAAACATTTTCCTTAAGATACCTACTATTTTTCCTGAAAACCTTGAGAAATTTATACAGTTAAAACAATGTTTAGCAGTCTCTTTGTGTGAAACTTTTTATTATAAATTATGGTTGCATTAGATTTAAAATGTAATCTTTAAATTTTTTTTATTTTACTGTTAAAGTGCAAACCAGATAAGCAATAGTGTGACTTTACACCAGATAAGCAGTAGCGTGACTTTGCACCAAAAATGGTGGCAAGTAAGTTGCCACTAAAAGTGGTGTTTGATTACATCAGTTGATAGCTGGTGGCTCATTACACCAATTTACAAGTGGAATTTCATTACACACTGTAAATTAAAATGTCTGAAATTCAGACCCTTAAGTGTCTGAAACGGAGTGTTCAATTTTCAGACATTTTAAAATGTCTGAATTTTTTCAGACATTGTTTGCGTCTGAATTTCAGACACCTGAAACGTCTGAATCACATCCATTTTTTGTAAGCATCATACGTAGCCATGTTTCACCACGTTGAATCCTGGGAAAATATTTGGCTGTGGTCCTGCCCCCCTCAACCCCCATATAGCCTGATTTTTTTGGTGCTCCCAATTTTGGTATGCAATTTTCATAAAACTGAAAATTTTAATCTTTTATGACATTGTACTGATTATGATCAATATTTTGAACTTCAGGAGTAGAACAAGATTAAAAGCAAAAAATATTTATCTAAATATTTGTTTTGATGATGAATATTATTTTGAATATGATTTTTTTTAAATCTTATTTTACTTAAAAAGTTCAAAACATTGATTATATTCAGTACAATTTCGAAACGGATTTAAAATATAAGCTTTACAAATATTGCACATTAAATTTGGTGGCACTTAAATCGTAGGGGGACGGGGCACTGCTTTAATACCCATGCTTAAATCAAGAAGTTTTTTTTGCAAAAAACGCAACCCTACATTATGGTTATCTAAATAGAGATGCCCGGTACTCGGGAGTATCCGTTGTGGAGGTTAATGGACATTCCCGAATGGCGGACACCTCTATTTAGCGAATACTTTTTAAATCCGAAAAGCATACGTATCTGTATATGTATGCAAAAAAAAAAGCCTCACAGAAATAGACATCTCTGTCTGTGACGTTTTATTTGAGATGACTCGGAGACCAGATGCCCTAACGAAATAAACATCGTTAATTGGAACCTCCAGATGCCTGCTATAACTTCACATGTCACTGTTTCACCAAAAACCAGATGGAACATGTAAACAGTTTTAATCATGTATATATCTGGAGAAAAAGTTCTGCGTAGAAATGTTATAAACTGAACTTGTTGACTAAGATGAGTCAAGACCTCACGTGGGGTATCGAGGAGATGAACGGTGAGAAAAACAAGGCCCCCGTGGAGAGGAGACTTTGCTGTGACACAACCCCAGACGGTCAAGTTCTCGGTTCTGTCGAAAGGAGCGTCTCGCTCCGGAAAAGATTAACTTTATGCCGTGTAAATATAAATGTGTGCTTGTTATGTGTGTGTCCCGTATCGTCTAATAAAAACTCTGAAAAAAGAAACGAACGCCAAGTTCTTTTAATTTCTAGTTAAGAGCCTTTCTTAAGTGAGTTCTTATACGGCGGTACACCGTCCTATTCTAAAATTTCAAAATATTTATTATACTCGGTTGAATGTCGAAAGATATTTAAAATACCAGATATACGAAAATTGCAAATAAAATCCCCCCCCCCTCCCCAACAAAGAAAAATACATATAATTTAAAAATTAGATTTAAAAAAATTATATTGACACATAGGCAATTTTACATATGTATCAGATGATAATCACAACAGCTATTTAACAATGAGTAAAAAAATTAAAAAATAAATATTCCACTTTAATAACATTAAGAAAAAAATTACTTCGGTATTTTGTTAAATATATTTTGTGTTTTTAATCTTGTCCTACTCTAAAAGTTCAAAACTTTCATTATAATCAGTGCAATGTCGAAAAGGATTTATGATATCAGCTTTACGAAAATTGCATACAAAATCCCCCCTCCCCCCCAATTTTATCCTTTAAAAATTAGATTAAAAATAAAATTATATTGCCACATGCCACTTGGGCAAGTTTTTATGTAGATCACAGGTTAATCACAAAAGATATTCAACTATCAATAAAAAAAATAAATAAATATCCTACATTAATAACAGGAAGAAAAAATAACATATAGTTTCAAAACTTCATTTGTCTTAAATATATATCTTAACATCTAATTTTCATTCTTGTAATTTTCGTATAAATGTATATAAATACAGTTACAAAAATCACAATATTAAGTACAAAATCTAGTTATAGCTTTTTACTTTTTCCCATTATAAATTTCAAATTATTTTTCTACTAAAAATAATCAAAAAATCAATATTAGACTTGATTTCAAATCAAATACATATATATATTTTTACTGGCAGTTTTAAAATTAAGGAGCACATAATAGATGATTCATGGCAACGTCATACATTTTCAGGCACTTTATTTATATTATTTTTTAATCTGCGGTTTTACGCTAATAAGAAAGATCTTTACAAAGCTTTTTTTTTTTTTTTTTTCCTTTGTGGTCGTTACTGTGAGATAAGAATTAACCATTGAAACGAAACTGCGATTGAAAACAAGAGAATGAATATTCAACTTAAAATGTCTCTCTTTTAGTAATACTATTACTTTAAATTTGGGAAAAAAAGACGAAAATTCAGAATATATAATTTGTAATAAAAGACAATGTCATAAGTTTAAAAATATATACTTCTAGGATTAATGGTTTTTTTCGCAAACAGATTCAAAACTAATTGAATTTCATGCAAGATTTTGTTTATACTGTAAATAAAATCATAAAAGACACTAATTTCAGTACTATAAAGAAATTATGTCACTTACTTCAATCGATGTTGCAAGAGGTCAGAAAAATTCCTCGGTTTGAAATTTTAAAAACTACCACAGTGAGGGAGAAAGTCTTGCATCATATTAGAAAGAAATCCCTTAATATATCCGGCTAGCCATATTTAAAGAATGGAATCTGTCATCCTCAAAACATGACCCGCCAGACAAAAGTTTCTTTTTTTTTTTTACCAGCTTTGATAGGACGAAGACGAATAACACAATATTATTAGTATAAATTAATACGAATTAACACTAAGTCCATTGCACACACTTTCTAGAGTTCCCGGATGTAATCTTCAAGTGTTGTCTGATTCTGTGTCGATCCCGCCTTTATATCGTCGACAGCTTATAACAGACAATGGATGTCAAGCACACAAGACAGACGTACGTATTCAATACATAAATAAACTAAGTGAATAACGAATTAAAATCACAGAACTTCAGATTTTGCAAAAAACGAATTAAAATATGCGCGTACATAAAAACAAACTTGAATTGTTACGTACACCAATTTCAAACGAAAGATATCTAAAACGCATGCGCAACTGAGAGTGCCCCCTGGTGGTTATTGCGTAGGAAGAATGGGAGAATCATAACGTCTTAAATTAAGACACGTTTGAAGCAACGAAGTGTCTTAAAATAAGACGTTTGCGGATATTTTAGACACTATTCTCAGTTCATTTACACCATGATCATAGTAAGACATTTATGTATCTTAAATAAAGACATCTATAATGTCTTAATTTTCAGATTAAGACACTTGAGTGTCTAAAATTCTTTTTCAGTCACATATATCTCTAAATTTAAAACGCCTCTATTTGCAGTGCACCACTTGAGGTGGCAACTTAGTTGACACCCTTTTTGGTGTAAAGTAAGGGAAAACTTTTTACAGTGTATCATAGTCTCCAGATCGAGAGTTCGACTCCCAGCTGGGCATGGTTCACTCAACCTTTCATCCTTTCGGGGTTTATAAAACGAGTACCAAGCTACCTTAGGAACTAAACACTGGGGGTTCCGCGTTAGGCTGACAACCTGACCAGGACATATGCTGTATAGCACATTGGGGCCAATGGTCAAGAAAACAGGGGTGGGTCCTCTAATTGCCCGATACTTAATGGATCCCATAGCCACAGGTTTAGTTTAGTTTAGCAGTTTTATTCATCATAGGAGATAAAAAGAAAGAAAAGTTTTGTTAATGACGAAATTACAAGCGGTAAATTATAACATGGGCCATTTTCGATTGTTTCTTTCTTGAAAAATTTGTTTATGTAAAACCATCCGATATTTCGTATCATAAGATAGTACGTGTGAGATCGACAGGAGAGACAAGGGATATGTTTAGTGTGCTTAAAAGCGTATCTCCAATAAACGAAATAAATACGCATTTTCTATACATTAAAAAAAAAAAAATAGTATTTGGAAGTACAGTTTTGTTGGGATGATTTGGTAAAAGAATGCATTGCATTTTACATAAGAGTGAAATTGGCTTTGAATCAAATTACTGTATTTTCCGGTGTATAATTTGTCCTTAAATTTGTGAGAAATTGCATACTCTTCTATTTGAATACCATTATTTCCGTATGTCATCCATCAACTTATACACTGTTAAAAGAAGGGAGTGTTATTACAATTAAATTGGGTTTATAAAATCACAAATGAAATTTAAATCTGCATTCTTTTTAATGGTAGCCCAAATGAAGTGTCAGAATAACCTCTGAAATGTTTAACTTTATTCTTTAACCGCAATTATGGATTTCAGACACAAAATTCAGTGTACCAAATCCTCTTCGTATTTTGATTACGAATCGGCATAAGTCAGCAGACGACGCAATTTTACTTTCGCATTTAATCGTCCCTTTTAACTTTCGAATTGCAGTTAAAAGAACAAACATACGGTAAAGACATAAACATAAGGTAAGCAAAGTGATTGTTCTTTGTAGATTTAAGATGCAAGACTAAATAATGTTTGTATGTGCTTTTTAAAATTAGATTATGCTTTTAAACAATATACTGCCAAGCTAAGAACAATGGCGATATGGTCGAATTTAACGAGAGGTAATGCCTTTTGTATACTTTTGCTGTCAAAATTTTTATGCAGCTTTGTTTATTTGTTAGCTGATATAGTTTAAGCATTTTATGCTATGCATAAAATTGATTTTATTGACCCAAGTGTGAAAGTTTTCCATAAAGTTACTATAATTTATATACCTTAAGAATTGTTATGAATTAAAACTATTGAAATTTACTCGGATGTATACTACTTTTAGTTTATTTCATTTTCATTGTGTTAACCCTCTCGCTACTAGCGTCTTTATTCAAGGACATACATTTTAGAAAAAAAAATTAAGACTTTTAATTCTATTTAAAATATTTTTACAATTTTTGTCTGCATTTTTAAACATTTCTCTATCAAAAGCACAAATATTTAGAAATCAAACCAATATACGAGAGAATATTTTTGAAGAAAAACTTCATCGAGAAAATTTTGAATCAAAATGGATGCTCTCGTCCAGGCAATAGTTATTAAAATTATATAATTCTGATGCAATTTAATATCATATCTAGCCTATATTTGTTATTTTGTTAAGACAACTAGAAACCCAGAATTAAACTTATAGTGATAGTTAAAAGTAATTATAATTTTTGTTACAGAATTATTTTAAAGGTGTGACCATGATGTTTGTCCGTTCTCTAACAAAAAATATTTTCACCAAGGATTCGTTATTAGATGTTTTTTAGCTTATTGGGAGCATTATTAACAACGGATGAAAATTTCATAATTTTAATTTCATTTTTTTAGATGTTGATACTGAAAGAGTTAAAACATTTGATTGTCATACTATTTTTTCCTGTGTTCATTAAATTGATAGAACATAATTAAAATGATCATGGGCGCCCATTTGATTACATTTAGTAGGAGAGCTCAGTACTTCTATGCGGGAGAGGGGGTGATGTCCAGTAAGTATATCTTTCAGATGCACCAAAAAAGATTTAATTTTAATGCTAAAAATGTAAAATAAATTTGACTATACCAAAATTTAGAGGTGCTCTAGCTCCACTCTGCTCCCCTCCCCCCCCCCCAAAAAAAAATGGCACCTATGAAAAAGATATTTTTCAGCATGTAAATATATATGAAATTTCGTTGTTTACCAACTAAAACGTTTAAAATGTAAGTTATAATAAATTATCTCAATTATATTAAAGTTTTGCAGCCTCTCTGCGTGAAACTATTTTAATTATGGCTGTATTAGATTTAAAATGTAATCTTTAAATTATTTTTTATTTTGCTGTTAAAGTAAACTTTGCACCAAAAATGGTGTTTGTTTACACCAGTTGATTGCTGGTGTTTCATAACGCCAATTTACTGGTGGTATTTTCTTACACTACTTTTAGTGGTAACTTAGTTGGCTCCATTTTTGGTGTAAAGTCACACCAATATATTTTACAGTGTATAATCTCAGAAAAATATCCCGAATTCTGCGGTTTTAAAACGGGAAGAAAACTGCGAAGTCCGTTTTGAGATAAGCTCTTTCTTTTTGTGATCATTAGGGATTAACATGCTGATCATCATTGCCTGAAGCAAATATCAGATATATTTTTCATAGGAGAAGAAATTAATAACATAATCAAATATTGATTTAATATGTTTAACATTTTTAAGAAAACTGTATATACGCAGCTGTTTAAACAGCCAAGAAAACATATTTTTGAGAAAAGGGAATCAAAAGAAATATTATGCATTAATGATTTATTTTGTTCCTAATAATCAAGTATAAACAGGCAAAATTAAGGTTAAATATTAGCATAAAGTAAAGGTTAAATTTTGACGAGAAATTAATACAGCATAATATTTATTTGGTGCATTTAATATTTTAAAATAACAGTTGTTAGTAGCACATGTGAGAAATTGCAACACAGTGTCAAGAAAGGGAAATTAACGAAAATGTTATGTATTACTGTTTCACTCGGTTCGGGCATCTTTGTCTGGCATTTCATCTAATATTTATCCCTCCTATTCTCGAAAGCAAACACTGAGCGAATATAGCAGGTAATTGTAGTAACAAGGGTATCTTTGTGAGGGCACCGGTATTGCTGCAACACAGAACGGCACTCTATGTCTCTAGAGGATGCAAAGCACTTGATTTATGTGCTGGCGTCATTTTGAGTTAGATCTCAGTGAATAAAGCAGCTTTATATGTGCAGGTGGCCTTTCAGTTTTGGACAGTCTTCTGTCTCAACCTATGATAAATGGCAGATCAATAGCGAGACCCCTGTATATGCAACGTCGATATTGATACGGAGGCGTTTTCTCATTTTTCTCTGTTTTGATAACTCCTGAATCGCATACGACGACGGGCTTATCTTCCCGTTTTTTTCTGGAGACTAAACTGTCATTAGTGTGAAGTTTTATTCTTTGCATCGCGATGCGTTTGTTTAAAAATGGCGAGCTATGAAACGAAAATCAAATTACGGTAAGCTTTATTCGATAACATCGGAGAGAAATTCAGGTTGAGATAACTATCGGGGGGAGGGGGGGGGGGTTCTGAGATCAGGTTTTGCAGAAAAATAAGATGGAAGATGCATTTAAAGTTAAATTAGGAAAGTTTCTCGATAATTTTTTGAAAATTCAAGATTGTAATGACTCATTTTCTGCTCCGATAATAATATTGTTGTACGAGTTTAAAAGATTTTAAATGATAAAAGTAGTTTTTGTCGGAGTGAATATCGTTTTCCCTGAAATTCTCGACAATAAATTGTCATTTGTCAATATAAATATCCTTTTACATGCTTACGAAATCAATAAAATTTTAAGGCAATATTGCATTCCACTGTTGGACAATAACAGGAAATAATTGCCTAGCCCGTGTAAGAGTAATAACAATTTAATTATTTGCACTGAAAATCGCAAAACTTATTTCATTTTTAGAATAAAAGAGTCCTTTCAGCACAATGGTTAACAATCGCTTTCAGCTTGTAAACGATTGAAGGCTCATATAGAAGCAGTTATAAAAACTGAAGGCGGTTTTATTCAACAAAGTTATTAAAAATACAATTTATTCTTATGTTTATAACATTTTTCAATAATCCAAATATCTGTTATTGTATATTCTGTTTTAAAAAATATTATTCTGTCCTAAAATACTTTTCGGAACTGTAAAAAGACGATGGTTTCTTAATGTTTAGAAAAATATAATATAACCTCTTTCGAGTTACCCTTGATTCCGAAAACCTTTCCTTTATCTTCAGAAACCTCAGAAATCAACAGTTTCCAGAGAGCTAAAGATATATTTTTTAAACTTAGGTTCATTTTGATGCCCGTAAATTTCGTAAACATTTCTGAGTGACTTTTACAGTGTATTATCCAGTTTGCTGAGCACGAAATATCGGGTATTTTTTATGCTATGAATTCTCAAGTAAACATTTTCATATTTAGTAAACATAGTAAATTAACAGCATTAACATTAAAATTAAAATAAACATTATTTTGTTGTACAAATTATGTTATGCAAGAAAATGTTTACTTGGGCAATCAAAAGATCCATATTCCGTGTAGAGAAAAATGATTAACACACGGTAAATTTTCTCTGAAAGTTTCTGAAAATTACGGGCAACACACACACACACACACACACACACAAAAAAAAAAAAAAAAAAAAAAAAATATGATCCAGAAATGCTTCTCTAAATCTCCGGAATTTATTATTTTCAGGGATAATAAAGATAAAGATACGTTTTTCGGAATCGCGGGTAACACGGAAGAGATTATACCATGTATTTTCGTAAACCGAAAGATAAGAGTTAGATTAAAAATCCTTTTGTCTGTTTTTTTACAGTGTTGATAATAAAACAAGTTCCAGTATTTCATATTGTAATCAACTATATAACATTTTTCACTTTTATTTTAATATCTTTTATCTTTTTCAAAATTCAAATTATTTATGCATGCTTCACGAAGCTTATATTGTAAGGTTTGTTTTAAAAGAATTGATTAGAAAAAATCACAAATGATCTTTCACAATATAATATTTAAATCGGAAATCTATTAACTACATCTAATCATACTGAAAGCTGTTTTAGTTACATTTTTCAAAAAAATATCAAGCAAATACATAATTTTCTGAAGAATATGTTATTAAAAATGAAGAATGGAATTTTATTAAAATATTTTAGGAGAAATCTTATCATTTTTTTCTGGTTTTAAAAGGTTCTTCAAATATCAATAAAAAAAATACATAAATGATTTTTGGTTTTATAAAAGCAGGAAATTGTAAAGGTGCGACATTATAATAGAATAATGTAAGTTTTTATACTTATTCACTATTCAATATTTTTTTCATCAATTCTAAAGCCAGATGTATAAAAAATGGAGCTTTGGAAGAAATAACTAAGTTTGATATTTTCATCCAAAACATCTTCTGGAGGTAAAATGAAAATTTCGAATCAATTCTGCATCATTTTTAGTAACTTTATTTTTGCCTAAAAGTATTTTTTATGTTGATTTTCCCACATTATTTTTTCCGTCTAATTATCATTAAATTAACTGTACAAATTAGGAACTTTCCACGGATAAGAGGAAAAACTCCGCCTAAAAGGAGGCGTTCTAAACTAAAACTGAGCCCTCCGTTACACCAGTTTGAAACCAGAAGCCAAATTAAAATCATCATTTCCCGAGCAATATATTAGAAAGCAGCTGTGTCTCTAAAGATAAACTTTGAAACCTATTTAAAATTTTAAAAACTTTGATAATCCTCATAAATCAGTATTAAAACATGAATTTTGTAACATATTTAGATTTTGATAATGAGATTTTTTATCTTTATTTTTTGCATCAGTATGATAATGGTGGGAGGAGGATATATTAGACACAGATGTAACCATGAAGCTATACTAATAAATAATTACTTTTAATTATTCTTTCTATTTATTTGCGAATCAATTCAGGGATTTAAAGATAACAAGAATGTTAAGGTTGCTCTTAAATACAAACTTTCTGTATGCTCTGACATATTCACAAAGCCATTGTTATTTTCAAACTTACAGCATTTTCCAGTAATTTAGTCTGATATTAAGAAATGTAATGTTTTTTTTTTTTTTTTTTTTTTTTTTTTTTTTTTTACTTTTGCAAGGCTACAAAAGATCCGCTTTTTGAATACCAGTTTTAGATTTTGCTTGGAAATTTTGTAAAAGCCGATATGAAGGATGTTTTCTATTGCGATTATTCTAGAAACCCGCCTTAAAATATTTTCTTAAAAATGACTGGTATTCAAATAGCGGAAGATTTGGGGACCATGCTTGTGTCATAATTGGTATTCAAAAACAATTTTTGGAACCGACAGTGCAGGAAATGTGGTCAATCAAGGAAGTTATTCAATATAGGTCAAGACTTAATACATTTATACAAATATAAAAAGTAAAAAATTTAAGGTTCCAAATCGCATGCCTTACAGATTTCACATAAAATTGATTAAGAGAGTGTGTCAGAAAGTTTCACGTTGTTGATAGGGGAAATTATTATTCTTATTTTTACAATTTAAACCCATATAAATGTAAGTATCGAGTAACACGTACTTGTTGCAAAAACCTTTAACGAACACGGGTACAGATTTTATATTTATTTTCATTAAACTTTCTCTCAAGTAGTATGAAATGTCTGGAGTATAATTATAGATTCACACCCCTGAAAATTTATTTAAAAAATGAATTCTTCAGCTAACAGGTAATGAAAGAGATATAAATCCTTAAAGCTTTCTTTACGAATCTATTCAAACATTTTAAAATAACTTGAATGTTAAAGAATACCTAATTTGTTTTATTTGAATTCAAATTGAAGAATCACATAATGCTTACTTGCTGCAAAAGTTCTTTGATGCCCGTAATTATTTTTCATCAAATACCACTCATGAGGAAAAATAATCTCGTTAATACTATACTGATTTTAAAATCTATTTTTAAGGTATACACCACTGCGTTAACATTAAAAAATAGCTATTTTCCCAGTTCAATATATCTTTTAAGTTACACCATTTTGTTTTCTAAAATTCAAATCAAACGTTCCCTCGTCGACCATTAGAAATGCATTACTTTTTGGAAAGCTATCAAAGGATATGCAAACATCAGGCCTTTCAATTGAAGCGCCATGTTTGTTTTTGTGTGAATAGTTCAAATTTTCAAAAAAATTTGTGATGTTTGAGTTCGACCTGAAAAGATATTTGCAAATTCAGGACTTAATCCTTAAAAAAAGAAGGTAGTTTTAAAATCGAAGTGCGGATAAAAAATTCTATTGTTGGCAGTAAATTGAGAGGTTACTCTTGCGATGGTTTTTTTCAAAGAGGATTTTGTGGGAGTTAGGCTTAAATGCAAGCAGGGATTGGGTTTATTTGAATACCTCATATATTATAAATAGCAATCTTCTAAAGTTGAACACCTGGGAGATTTTTATTCCGTTTGAAAAATATGCTCTAGTTTGTAACGTGAAACTGAGGAATTAGTGTTTTGTGATATAATATTTCTTTATGAAAAGTTGCGCTTTTCGCAGTTAAAACTCAGCAAAATTTGGAAGATGAGAGCTTTCAAAATGAAAAAGCACGCTTATGTAAGATATATGTTGTTGTATCTATTAACCTTTAATATTCATGAGAAAAATGAAAAGTATAAACTCATCGTTGACAGCAGTAAAATTACTTGTAGGAGTAAAGTAGTAAATAAAAATTTAAAAGATAAGATTTGAGAATTTTGAGACTATGCTTATTAGAAAATTGGAATTATGAAAAATGGATATGAACATTCACTTGGATACTATGTGTATTTTTAGAAATTCCGAGAAAATTCATCTTAAAAATCTTTAAACGAAAAGAAACTTCGTTCGGACTGATATTTTCACGCCTGAGTTTTATTAAATGAATTTGCGAAAAATATTGTCTACATTTATAATTTTTTTAATAGCGTTGCTACCATGTCAAACTCTCCAATGTGAAAAATATTAGTCTTTTTTTAGGCCAGCATAACCTTTAAAAATCACAAAAAGTGAGGTCGTGAATGGGTTAATATTTCAATAATAATTTTTTTAAGATG
This sequence comes from Maratus speciosus, assembly GCA_963932465.1. NCBI lineage: Eukaryota > Metazoa > Arthropoda > Arachnida > Araneae > Salticidae > Maratus > Maratus speciosus. The sequence goes on from OZ010796.1 coordinate 380,013,181, forward strand.
ATAAAATTAATAGCAATTATTTTTTATTTTTTATATAAAATCCGGATTTAAAGTATAATTAAGTATAAATTTTTTTTTGTTAACTTATATTTAAAAAAATATGTACAAATTCAATTATATTTTTTAACATAGCTTATTGTCAAAAAACGTTTATTGCGTATGTTATACAGATTTGAGTGTTTTGTTAGAAATTAATGTTTATTTAAATGACATTACATTTAAAAAATGATTATGAAGCTAATTTAATACTTAGAATATTTAATGCTTATAGTGAAAAATAAAACCAAATTCTGGAAATCCCAAGTTATAATATGCATAAAATGTTAAGACAGTCTTGATAAAGTTAAAACTTATTGTAAACAACATGATGATTTTTATGTATTTATATCCTAAGAGAATTTTTCCAACCGTAAGCGATAAAAGATAATTTGATTAATTAAGAATAAAACATCTTTCTCAAAAGCAAAAAAAAAAAATAAATTAACTTTTTATGCTATTTTTGAAGTCATTTCCCCCCTTCTATCATTTTTTGCCCTTTAACTGACCTTGAACACTAAGTTTTCTTCGAAGAATCATTATAATCACTAAAAGGGGGTTAAGTGTTTTCAAGTCCATAATTATAAATCATCACGAAAAGGTTTCCAGGACGGTTTATGATTGAAAACTGTTATCAAAATTGTGATCCGAAGAAAACCAAAAAAAAAAAAAAAAAGCTGCTAAACTTCACTGCAGATGAAATAGAGATCTCTACGATTTGTGAAACATGATTTTATGGGGGGAAATATCCGGGTAAATCAAAGATATGGCCTTTCATACCTTCGACAGAATGATTAATTGTATTTTAATATGTATGAGCAATGAATGGATCTTATTATATTCGTTTTTTTATAGCCAAATCTAAAGATTGGTTTATAACCAAAATTTATCAATAAATTCCTGTGAAATCAAAAGTTAGTAACTATATAGATTTAATTCAATGCCAGACTGTCAAATATGAAAAAAATTCTCAGTCTTTTTATTTATTTGTTTATATTTTTGACCCGTAAAATAATAGATTTTAAAAACTCGAAAACGTAAGTTCGGAGATGGGTTAAGACTTTTTAACCCTTTCATGGGCAAAGCACTTCCATTCCTAAAATGTTGAAATGAATGAGACACCGGAATTTACGAACAAATTTATTTCGAAATAAGAAAAAGCTATATTTCGCATACATAATAAAGCGAATTTTTTTAATCTAAGTTCTGGTGCCATAGTGGAATTTGGGAATTAAAATTAAGTGGTTTCATAAACATACCATTGCCCCTGAAAGCGTTAAGAATAATTTCAAAGATACATAACAAAAAAATCAATTTATATATTGATTGAAATATTTCATTTTATTTTATAGAAGCACATTAATTTTTTTTTTAGTTTTCTTAAGTATAATTTATGAAATAAATGTACAAATTTAGAATTTGCTGTTTACTGACTTAAACCGTTTATTTTCCGTGATATATAGTTAAAAGTCATCCTGAAATGATTTTCAGGACTGTTTATGATTCTAAACTCTTATCGAAAATCGGAACTGAAGAAAAAAAAATTACTAAAATTGACTGCAGATAAAATGGAGATCTTTAATATGATTTTAAGAGAGAAAATAATTTGCCTAGCTGAGAGCTATGGTCTTTCACAGCTTCGAGAGCATGATTAACGGCATTGTAATGTATGAATCTTTATTATGCAATTTTTTATTGTCAGATAATAAAGGCTTGTTAACTCAAATTTATAAATAAATTTTCGAAAAATCAAAATTTAGTAACTATGGAAATATTAGAACACCAAATAAAATAAATTAAGACAGACTTGAAAATAGTTTTAAAAAAAAAATTATGAAAAATATATTTAAAAACAATTAAAAATACAATTTGTAAACGTTTCGCCAAGCGACACGCGAGGCATCATCAGTACAAAATATCCATTGAATTGTAAACGACCGAACAAATCAAGAACCGTTAAAGTTAGTTATTTTAAAGACAGACAATATTCACTAGGGACAGAACGAGCTTCATTGTGTTTTTACAAATTGTATTTTTTAATTGTTTTTAAGTACACTGTAAAAAAAAAATACTGCCAGTTTTCCGGTAGGAATCGGAAAAATAGTTGACCTTATCGTACCGAAATATTTTCCGACCCAGCTCGGAATAAAATCCGTAAAAATAAGGAAATAGTCAGTAAAACGGTATTTTACGGATTTTATTCCGAGCTGGGGTGGAAATTATTCCGGTACGACAAGGGCAACTATTTTTCCGATTCCTACCGGAAAACTGGCATTATTTTTTTTACAGTGTATATTTTTTGTAAAATTTTATTTTTTTAACTGTACTCAAGTCTGTCTTAATTTATTTTATTTGGTGTTTTAATGGTTTTTAAATTCAGACGTTAAATGTATATATACTATGTCAATTATGGAAATATTTTAATTACAAATGAGCTGCACTCGAACTTGGTGTAAAAATTCATGATATAAAAATTGTTAATGTTCAGTAACTCTGCTTGTACGCCCATTTATTAAAAAAAATTATACTTTAGTTTTTCGACGGTAATTTAAGGTTTCATTACAAAATGTGAAAGTATTGCAGCCATTCGGAGAAGGCCTTTACGGAAAATTTTGGATACATATTGGCACCTTATATATGGTTTTATTATGCTCTTTTAAATTAATCCCTTTAATTTACCTTATCACTTTTTTAAACCTTTTGATGTTAATTAAAACTTTCTTCTATATTTACTCAATTTACATTTTAATCTGTTACCAATATTAACTATATACTACGTATTACCTATATCTTCATTCCATTTCCCCACACATTCCATTTCCCACATTCCCACACTATACTAATTTTTGTTCATTACTACATTATATCCCTCTCTCTTCATATCTCTTTTTTGTTATATTTTTTACAATAATTACTTCATACGCCAATCAATTTTCCTTTTATTGAAAAATGCCAGCACCAGTACTTTTTTTTCTCTTTTTTACGATAGATTGCAGCACTACATTTATTATAATTCGCTTTTTGCTGCGTCATAGAATCGCTATTACTTGTCCACATGGTTCAAACTCTTTTATTTTTGTCCATCATTGCCATGTTTTATTTCCTGTTGAGACTTTTTTAGTTTTATTTATCACAGTTGCATTATAATTTATTTTCTGGATCTTTTGATTTCTTTTAATATTTTAGTAATTTCCGATATGTTATAAGGAGCTAAATGTTGTCATTTTAGGTCTAATGCCGAACTATATTTGACGAAATAATATATCTTTACTATATATTAAACTTACATAGCTCCTCTGACGAATCCACAAAATATTCATAATTTCTTAATTTTTGTATTTCTAATTTCTTGTGTTCATCTTTTGAACTATCTTTCTAATTTATGTTTACATTTGTGATTTCATTTTAATTAATTATATATATCTGATTTTTGTCATGCTGTAACTCTCGTTTTTATGAGCCGATTTGGATATGACTTAGAACGTGCATAGTACATACTAATATCCCGACCGATTTCGCTAGCCAGCTTCATCCGCCATCTTGTTTCAAAATGACGGCCATAAAATTTTAATATTAAAATTTAAAAAGGGGTACAAAAATATTCGAAAATGAAAAAGATTATTTTCTTAAGTGTTTGACCTTGATACAAGGATACCGGACAATTTTTTGTGCCGACTATATCTTAAAAAATGGCTGAGATATAAAAGTTTGAATTTCTAGTGTGACTGATATTTTGAAGCAATCTGATTTTTGTAATTTGATTTTGTCACGCGTATTTATTAACCGATTTGGATGTGACTAAGCATATGTACAGGACATACCAAGGTCTCGACCGAGTTCGTTAGCCAGATTCATCCACAATCTTTTTTCAAAATGTCAGCCATTTGAAAATTTAAAAAGAAGTACAAAAAAAAAAAAAAAAAAAAAAAAAAAAAAAAAAAAAAAAAACAGAAATTGAAAAATATTTTTTTTTTATTAGTTAGACATAGATACAATGATTCCAGAGCATCTTTTGTTTTGTCTTTATCTTGAAAAAATATGGAGCTATACACTATATGGCCAAAGGTGAGCGGTCACTTGAGATTTTAGACATTTTGTTAAATATCTAGAAAAATACATGAGGAATTAACCTGAAACTGCAGGTGTGTAAACAGTATAGTATAGGTCATATATTCCCGCGAAGACTTTTTAACCGAAATCCCATAGGGGACCGCCAACAAATTAAAAAAAAAAACGAATATCTTTTGGATAACCCTATAAAAACTAATATAGCAAAAGCGTTCAAACTCGAAATTATTAATAAGTGGCTCATTGTAATATACTGTGTTCATTTTTATGAGGATAGCATGTATACTCGTAGAGAAATTAAAGTTTTTATAAAAACAGTCCCATATTTCACCAAGTTTTTTGCTGATAATTTGCAGAGTTCTTAATATAAAAAGAATTTCTTTTCAGAAAATATGACGAACAACATTGTATACAATACTCTGCAATCAGAATTAAAAAATAATAAAAATTGGATGAAAAATGAGCAGGTTTACTAAAAAATGTTTCACTGCGCATGCGCGACCGCAATCAAAATATAATGTGCATAATGTGTTAGCTAAATGTATAGAGCATCTTTTTTAAAAGTCTCAAAAACATAGTTTGAAAAGTCTGATAATAATCGTTTATAGAATAAGCTCAAAATCCGTTGTTCCCAAAATGAAGCAAAAAGATGAGGGGTTGTATCCATTTATCCATTGATTAGAGCCAATATAGCTGTCGGAGTTTCCTCTTAGTCCGCACAACTTCGAAGAAATTCCGTTCTATTTATATGCTGCCACCACCGATATGATTACGTGATATCGGTCACGTACTGAGAGGATTGTTTAAATGAAAACCAACGCTTTCAATTAACTAAATTAACAGTTTATTTACACACTATTTACACAACAACAAAACACTATTTACACTTACAAACTCGGATATAGATGATCCGGTTCAACATTAAATTGAATACAGTAAGTACTGGCTGTGTACTGTTAAACTACGCTAAATCACTCTCACTCTACACACGCTAAATTAGCTTTCCGGAGATCAATCTCGATCTCCCAACACATATGTGCTCTAAGCCTAAGCTCTCCGAGCCTCACTCAATCCTACGCTCTATCTCTACGAGCTATATACTCAGTGACTACCTTGCGCTTGGCGCTCTTGGCTCCAACTGAACCCTATGCTCTATCTAAGAGCTACACACAGCAACTCATCTTGCGCCTTGCACGCCAACTTTCAACCGCCACCCTCAGCAGAAGAGACTGCCTTCCAGCAACCCCTTCCTCCTTCTCAACGTAACCCCTCCGGGGTTTTCTACCTGGCTCCCATTCCAAACTCTTTTCTTCGTTCGTGGAATGCTTTTGTCTCCCCATCTTCCACAGACATCTCAAAAGGTTATGCACACCCCTCTCCAACTATCTTTTTTCCCCTTCATACTATCTATACATTTTCACCGGCTTAGATCCAGTTTTAGATAAAGAAAGACTGTTATTTTGAAATTCCAGTACACAGCCCATACAATATATGATATATTAAGACAAAAATAATATAGAACCTCAGTTCTAATAGCAGATGTTTCTCAGAACCTGACAATAGCATACACAGTATTGCACGTACTACTGTATTTGGATACTGCCCCTCATCCTTTTGCATCCTTATATAGCACACATATATATTAACCCATTTCGATGTGACTGAACACGCGTACTGGACTTACCAAGGTGTCAACCAAGTTCATTAGTTATCTTCATTCACCATGTTGTTTTAAAAAGGCGGGCACTTTAAGATATCGCGAAATTTGGCGACTAAGCATAAATTGCTCTAAGCCAACTTGGATATAGCTGATTAATTTGGGGAAAATCTCTTTCATATTCTTGATGCAAACTATTGAATCTTTTATAATTAATCGTTTTCGACTAATTTCAGATTTGTGTATTCTGAATTTTTTAAAACAAGGATTATGAAAGCTGCTTTTTCTCCCGGCACGAGTCGGAAGGACTTTTGAATTATGATATTTAAATTGAATTGTAGAGGTATACTTCGCATTCAGTAAAAGTCATAAACAATTATTATTAATAAATATACCTAAGTACTTTCACACGATATCGATGATCGGATATATACATATATATATCATTCACAGCAACTATTTATTCGGAAAAAATATACATAAAAAAAGTCCTTCCTGCCAGTGCCGGGAGGAAGAGGTAGCTTTTATAATCCTTATTTAAAAAAAGCCAACTTATATCATGCAAACACACGAAGCTCAATTTAGTGGAAACCGAATATAGGAGATTCAATAATAATTTTTATCAATATAATGAATGAGAATTTCGCGAAATTAGTCAGCTTTATCCAAGCTGCTTTTCTTTAAAGTAACTTATATTTGGCTGCTAAATTCGGCAATTTCTTAAAGTGCCTGTCATTTTAAGACAACATGGTGGATGAGGCTAAGCAGTGAACTTGGCCAAGACCTTAGTAATTGCTGTGCACATGCTCACTCACATCGGAATCGGTTAATATATAGGAGTGCTGTCGCATGCAAAAAATCAGATTTTTCAAAATGTCACCCACAATAGAAATTGAAACTGCTATATCTGAGCCATTTTTTTAAGGTAAAGACAAACAAAAAATGCTCCTGAATCCTTATATCAAGATCAAATACTTAAGAAAGAAACCTTTTTCAATTTCTAATTTTTTTGCACCTCACTTTAAATATATATATATTTTTTTTATTTAATGGCCGCCATTTTGAAACAAGATGGCTGATGAATCTGGCCAGCGAACTTGGTCGAGGTGTTGATGTATACTATCCACATGCCTTCTTACATCGAAATAGGCGAATACGTGTGTTATCGCGTGACAAATACAAGATCGTTTCAAAATGTTAGCCATGCTAGAAATTCAAAGTGCTATAAATCAACCATTTTTAAGATATCAACAAAAGAACAAATTTTCAGAAACAAAAACTGCTCCGGAATCTTTGTATCAAGTTGCCAAACACATAAAAAAAATCTTTTTCATTTTCCAACTTTTTAATACCTCATTTTGAATTTTAAATTTAATTTTTTTAAAATGGTAACCATTTTGAAACAAGATGGCGAATGAAGCTGGCCAACGAACTCGGTCGAGACATTGGTATGTACTATGTACGGACCAAGTTACATCCAAATAGGTTCATAAATACGCCTGTTATGGCGTGACAAAAATCAGGTCGTTTTAAAATGTCAGCCACAAGAGAAATTCAAAATGGTATTACTCAGCCATTTTTTTTTAGATATAGACGAAAGAAAAACTGTTCCGGAATCTTTGTATTAAGGTCAAACACATACAAAAAAAAATCTTTTTCATTTTCCAATTTTTCGGTATCTCATTTAAATTTTTTTATTTTTTTATTTTTTTAAATGGCCGCCATTTTGAAACAAGATGGCGGATGAAGCTGGCCAACGAACTCGGTCGAGATATTTGTATGTACTATGTACACACCAAGGTACATCCAAGTCGGTTCATAAATACGCCTGTTATTACTTGAGAAAAATCAGGACGTTTCAAAATGTCAGCCACGCTAGAAATTCAAAATGCTATAACTCAGCCATTTCTTAAGATATAGACGAAACAAAAACTGCTCCCGAATCTTTTTATCAAGGTCAAACACATAAGAAGAAAATATTTTTTCAATTTTCAATTTTTGGTACCACATTTCAAATTTAAATTTTTCTTAAAAATTTAAATGACCGCCATTTTTAAACAAGATGGCGGGTGAAGCTGGCCAACGAACTCGGTCGAGAGATTGGTATGTACTATGTACACACCGAATTACATCCAAATCGGTTCATAAATACGCCTTTTATCGCGTGACAAAATTCAGGACGTTTCAAAATGTCAGCCACGCTAGAAATTCAAAATGCTATAACTCAGCCATTTTTAAGATATAGACGAAACAAAAACTGCTCCGGAATCTTTGTATAAAGGTCAAATACATAAGAAAAAAATATTTTTCCATTTTTAATTTTTTGGTACCACATTTCAAGTTTTAAATTTTTTTAAAAATTTTAAATGGCCGCCATTTTGAAACAAAACAGCGGATGAAGCTGGCCAACGAACTCGGTCGAGACATTGGTATGTACTATGTACACACCGAATTACATCGAAATCGGTTCATAATTACGGGAGTTACAGTGTGACATAGGTCAGATATATATATATATATATATATATATATAATATATATATCAATTTTGAACGGAGGGTGGTTTCGGGGTCTGGGGGTCATGATCGATGAAAATATACCAAATTTTTTTTGAAATCACTTTCCTCCGAACGGCTGCAATAGGTAGCTTTTTTGTAAAGAAAGCTACCTAAAAAGAAAATATGATATTTAATGAACTGTGCGATATATGTTCTACAAAAATTTTACATTTTTATATTAAATTCATTTTTTATAGATATATATTTTATTCACGTCTAAAAAATTAACAAAAGCTGGAAATACCGAGAAAAATTAAAGCAAATATACGAATGCAAAAGAAAAAAAAAAAAAAGTACTATGTCTAACTTTATGATGCATTTACAATATACGTATGAATTACCTTTCAAATTTAATTAAAATTATGTATGTTTTAATCATCATTCTTCTGCAGTTATTAGCATGTCTGTAATATTAGAACTAATAGAACTTTTTTTCTTTATTAATGGATTTTTTAAACGTTTCATATTTTTTTTAAATCTTTATAGATTTCCAAACTGAATAACAATAATAACAATTAAAAAAATAATTACGCAGCCTATTTCTGATTTTCATTGACGGAAAATGTTTTTCAAAGTAATTTTAAAGAAGCAAAAAATGTATTCTCAACATTAGATCCTATACCACGGAAATATTTTAAAATGTATTCCTTTTATAATAAGCTATTTGCATGCGTTAATCGAATTATGAACTTAAAAAAATATGAAAATAATTTTTTATAATTCACGCACATATTTTGCCTAAATTTGTGCTTCAATAAATATTAAGAAATGTAAACAACAAAACAAAAATATCAAACATATGATTCTCTCATTAAATTTAAAATAGAGACACTTTTCCAAACGAATAATTTGTGATAAAGTATAAAAAATACTAGAAAGTTGTTACATGTGTTAATACGGAATTTCCCAAACGTCTTTAAAAAATAAAAAAAATCGTTAGTCTATTGCCATATGAATAATAATAAAAAAATTCATGCGGTAGATTTCAGTAAATGACATTTTTGTAGAATTTCAGTAAACCTTAACTTTTTTGATCTCGATAGCTACTTTTAATATTGTTCACGTAAAAGTAATTTTTTACCCCCAAAAGTGGAATAAATTTGAACCCGAAAGGGTTGAAATTTCTGAAACGACACTGTAAACAATGTTATGCACGATAAGATGGCTAATTTTAAAATGTAAAGTACTATTACGTATCTTAACTTCATATTCAAATTTCGTGACGATTGGCCAAATTTACAAAACTTAGAGCCTATAAAAACAAAACAGACAGGCAGATAGTCAGGGCCTGATTATCCAAAAGGCACATGAAGCACGAGCTTCCACTCTAGAATTTAAGATAACCCCAAAATGGCTGTGAAATGAGCATGTAATTCCCATTTCATATTTCTATGGTGCATTTTATATATTTTTGGAAGGGAAAGTTTGCCTAATGCAAGTGAAAAGCCATACAGTACAATCCCTCAAATCTGCAACCCTAAAATCTGCAAATATCTAAAATCAGCACATCGTTGCTACTACTTCAGGAAACTTATTTAACCAGGAAATATCCATGTGATCAATAGATGTTAATTCATCGTGTTGCATCCCGATGTGCTGATTAGAAAACACCTTGGTAACCGAGCATACAACAACTAGAGTAATTAAAATATCTTTAAGTATATGCAGGGGGAAAAAACTGTTCAATGAAAAATATGTGAACTCAACACTGAATCCAAGATATTATATTAGTAGTATTGATAAGTTTTTCATGTATGTAAAATTTAGAAAACTTTTTGACAAATGAAAGGGGCCCCCAAATCGATACTATGCTTCCCCTATATTCAGAGGTTAAGCAGGCCCTGCAGATAGTATAAAAAATTTGGATCCTAACGGAATTTATACGAGACCACCGCCGAACAAACCTCTTAAAAAAATAAATGAGTAAGTAATGATAATAAACTATCAAAATCATAATTCATCAAATCCACAAGTTATATACATAAAAATTAGATGGGTGGATGAATAATTGACCAGTGAGACATAAAAATCCATCCATTTGCTTCTAATATACTCTACATAAAAAGTACATTATATTTTATTCAGAGATTTTCTAGCCACTGTTTCCTACTGGAAGCACGAAATTAAAAAATATTCTTAAACAAAAATTTCGTTTATACTTATTTGTTTTTCCTTTAGTTAAAGAGACAATTTTTTAATGGAAATTATGCTTCATACAAAATATATTCAACACAAAAACTGATATAAAGGCTTCCTCTACTTTTCTTTGCAGCTTATATAAATTTAAAATGTGATAAAATAGTTTTAAATAATAAAAGACATAGGTAAGAAAGGCTTGTTTTGCTATAAGAACACAATAATATTAATTGGATCTTTAACAATCCATAATTGATATAGGAATCCATTATCGATATTGAGGCATACCAGTAACATTATTTCAATATGAAGTATAATACATATATATATATATATATATATATATATGCAATTTTTTTTCTCTGAGTTTTAATGATTGATATATTTGAAGTAAATCATTAAAATGCGAAATATTCAATACAGTAAATGAAATAAAGTGCACTTAGTTTAACCCTATTAAAAGCTAAACCTTGATAAATTTACTACACAACTTGTAGTTTAAGCTTTCTTGAGTTTTCATAAAAGGAAGGTTTTTTTTTTTTTTTTTTTTTTTTTTGCATGAAAAAGATTTAAAATATTGATAGGCACATATATTTTAGGGAAAAAATCAACAATTCCTTACAATTCTTCGAGTGTTTATATTTTTTAATAAATTCTATTGATTATTTGATATTTCCTCCTAGTTATGATTCATAAATAAAAGTATTAGATAATTACAAAACTACCTTTGATTCACTGATGATACAGTAGATTATTTTCAAACTCCACTACTGTCGTGAATTTATTCTTAAACTCGATACTGATGCAAAGCAACTCCATATGCAACGATCAATTGGAAATGTATTTTAAAAAGGCATCTCTTTACAAAATACATTAAAAGCAAAATCAGATATGGAAGCATTTCCAAGTCAGAATAATTGGTTAATAATTAGATAGGAAAACAATTTTATAAAAATTCTATAACGGTAGTTCTTTTATGGGTTTTCTATTATAACGTATCATTTAAACAGTATGTATAAAGATAATTATATAAAGATTTCAGACTACATCCTAGAATTTTGTAAAATATATTATTAATTGTTTTTGGTCACAACATATTTTGAATAGGTAGGATCAGCTTTAAAAATAGAATACAGATACATAAATTTATATAAAAAAATATTTAGTCAATATTAGCATACATTATAAAATAAATAATGTGATAGAACACCGTTTATACGTTTTTTTCCGAGGGACCATTCGACGTATAAACTGAGTCTTATATTTAAAAAATACGTATAACCCGAAAGCATCATCACTAGGGCATCACATCGCTAGCACTGGAGAGGCAATATATATAATAAAACACTTATTATATGTCTTCCGTGAGACAATTAAAAATGTATTTACTAACAGACGTATAACCAAACCATTTTACTCCAAAGAATCGTTATTGTCATTGTTTTATTTGGACCATATTATTTTCGTTTTTTGCACCTTCAAAATGGAAAATTTTCACATCTTTTTCGCATTTTAAAAGATATAACCATTCATTTATAGGGGTTTTGGAAATTAAGAATTATTTAATAATTAACTTATAAAAATATCAAATATCAAATTCCAAACGAATAATATGTGATAAAGTATAAAAAATACTAGAAAGTTCTTATAATATAATATAATATAGTAATATAATAAAGTGGTAAAATATTTTCAAAAAGAAAACATCTTCACATTTATGGGAGGGCGAAAGGTTGTCAAAATAAAGCATATCTTTTCACTAATTTCATATTTACAAATTCGTTGCTTTCACTAATTCCTTCTATATTATATATTTCTTCTTTTAATGATGGAAACTTGCGTTTTCGGAACATTTTAGAAGCATGCGAAATCTCAGGAGGGATAATCGGAAAAAAAAAAAGAACCCGGAAGAATAAAAATTTGGTTTCTCAGAGGATTTTTTTCTTTTTTGTAGGTACACGCTCGCCCCCCCCCCCCCCCCCCCAATTCCTAAGGGAGGGCTGGGTTCATAAATCAATTAGTCATTTAATTGTTCCAGATAAATGAACCATTTTCTATTAGGACAAACAGAAAGGAATTAAGATCTAAATTAAAAAAAAAAACAGTATTAATTCAGAATTACATAAATGAAAACGCATAAATGGTGCTCCACTGTTTTTATATTGAAGTTGAGTTCATAAATCAATTGACCATTTGATTGTGCCAGAAAAATGGACCATTTTCTATTAGGACATACAAAAATGAATTATGATCTAAAAAAAAAGTATTAATTCAAAATTACATAAATGAAAACGTACAAATGGTGCTCCACTGTTTTTATATACTATGTTTTCCACGGTGAAAATTCATGATGTATGAAGTTCAAAATGAATTACTTACCCTTTGGATGTTGACTGCTATCCATAATTTGGAAGAAAAATAGATATATATGTCTCGAAAATATAAATTATGGAAAAAACGGAACTTCGTATGAACGTTTGGAACTCTAGACTTCCTTGTGGGTAGGGGAATTTAACATAGAAAACCACTTACTACATCCAAAGTCTGCGATGATATGTGATCCACGATGTCAACTTACTGAACAGTGTTTCAACTTGAGCTCAGAAACTTTGAAGCTTTACGCTGACATGCTATATAATAAATGCGAATACGACTTTTCGTAAAAAAAAAGTAAGTCTTCAAGTGGGAGGCTCTTATTCAGCAAGAAAATGCAGTGTTTATAATAGAGGAGAGAAACGTTTAAGAATATAATTCTTTAAAGGAGAACTATGAGTTTTGAATGCGTGTGCGGTAAAGATTCCATTGTTGTTTTCCAAAGCCGAGGGGTAATTTTCAGGGCAATAAATAAAGATCACAAAACCAAACCAGGAGAGAAGGAGGGAGTGTATAAGTATTTCGATGCAAAAGTCAAAGATATGTATATATATTTTAAGGTTCTGTTGGATATATAAATAAGTTGCATTTTAGGGACTGAGTAATTAATCATGTATTAACAAACTTTTGAAATATAAATAAATGTTATACCGGGGAATACTATATCCTGGAATCAGTATTGTATTAATTATACTGAAATTAATAAATATATTTGGTATCAAAATAATATTTCTTTCTTTAGAGAAAAATCTAATTACTCGTATGTGCCAGTAAAGTTTTTCTGCCAATGACTTAGTTTTTTAAAAGTTTTGTTTGATAGTTAGCTAGGATTTAAAATAATGCTAATTATTGAAAAAAAAGTCATTTAACAGCTTGGGATATTTATTATGTGTTTACTAATTTGTACTGGCATTATTGGAAAGAAAAATTATAATTACTATTTATTTGTGAATCAGCATTATTTTTAGTATTACATCCAGTATTAATAAATGAAGGGTTTGCTGCGAAAAGGAGGTGGTTACATTTTTGCACTTTTAAGAAACAATAAGAAAACCCTATTGAAATTTAAATTTTAAAGTTTCGTCAAAGTACTTTTTCACCTATGCATTAGTCCTTGCACCTATGCATGGTTTGAACCAATACTATCCACAAAATATGTCTTCTGAGTGACTTTTATTAATAAAAGAAATTGGACATCTCAAAAATAGAGCTACCTCCTTTTTACACCAAACCCTTCAATTGTGTCTGGTATCAAGATAATATTTATTTCTTTGTAGCAAAAATACACTAAGCATTACTAATGTTAACCCTTTCCATTTAGCTTCAATTTGAACCTTGTATATTTTAATACAATATTTAGTGAGTAAATACGTCATCAAGTTAGCATCAAGGCTTTCATATTATTTAAACCTGCATATATTATTTAACTTCCTAAAATCGAAATTTTATGCACATTGATTAAAATTTTAAATATTTACGTGCTAGACATTCTCTATAAAAAACATCACATACGATCTTTCAAAAAAAAAAAAAAAAAAAAAAGTAACTTTTTAAATATTTATTTACTTAATTTATGAAAACGAATAACTAATAAAATAATTGATAAAAACACTTATAGTAAATAAATAAATACAACGTGACAAACGTAAAATGATAATAATAATAAAACAAATAACAAAAACCCATCATTTTCAAAAAATATAAACAACTGGTCATATGAATAATTATTATATTTCTATATATAAGGTTAAGACAGCAAAATGAAATATTAAGTATTGTATATTTTACAAAACTATTCTTATTAAACAGAAAGAATTTCACATGTTTTGTTTAAGTATAATTACGTATTACAAAATAGCCCTTCAGCACTATGAAATTAAACAGAAACAAACTTACTTAATTTGTTGAATTATGCAATTTAACACATTGTTATAATACGTAATCTGATACTTAATAGAAAACATTTGATAGCTATTACATTGCCTTTCTTAAAAAGACCTTAAATACTATTTTTATACTTATATAGTCCCCAAAGTTTTCCTCAAACCGTCTGACTCAGGTGGATGCCGATACACTGAAAAGTAGAGTTAATTGACAACACTGGAAAAGGAATGAAATATGTGAGTTAGTTGTACAATTCCTGTCACCCACATACTGAGAGCAGGTACGTACCCTGGGGTATCGCTGACCATTGGTCAAGGGAGGAAGAACTTAATTCTACAAAATACCCGTATTTTTTCGTTTGAGCGAGACTCATAAAAGGAGAAAATATCATTATTTAGATACAAAGATTTGACAGTCGATTTAAGATATGTTAAGGCGTGAAACGAAATGTCTGTGTGCCGTAAATTTCGATCTTTACACACATTAGTTTAGTTTGAAAAATGGATTATACGAATATGAAGTTATAATTTTTTTTCCCGTAAAATCAAAAGCGTGTCTTAAATGCAACTGTTATGGTGCAAGTCAATTCAAATTTGAAAATACATTTGTTTATATATCCAGATCAATTAATTCATTAGTAAATTAATAAAGGATAGTACGATAAAAGAAACATTTGAAAAAAATAATTATTTTCTTAGCTTTTGATTTTATAACACTTATTTTTATAAATTAGTTTTGATGGAAAAGAATATTCAATGGGGATTTCTGCACCCAAAAATTTGATAAACAAAGTAGTTTTTAAAATTAATAATGCAATAAACGGTCAAGTGCGAGTATTACTCGCGCACAAAGGATTCCGTAGAATAAATATATGAATTTATAATTGTAGTATTAAAAAAAAAAAAAAAAAAAAAAAAAAAAAAAAAAAAAAAAGGTTGCTAAAAGAATACTAAGACTTTGTAAAAAACTATACAACGTAGGGTTGGGTATAACAGTATATAATAGAAAAGTGTAAATGAATATATCATGAAAGTTCAAAGAGATATGGAACCTAAATAATATCAAATATAGCTAATCTGTATAACTCATTTTTTAATATTATCCTAATCTGTTTATGATGAACTTAATTCGGTACTGATTATAAAAGCAGTGCATATTTAAACTTCATTTGGCATTTCATAAAATTAAATTCAGCTTAGAAATAACCCTTTTTTCTACAGTGTAGCTAAAACAAAACTTTTGTTCAAAGTTTAAATTTGGCATTGGGCAAAGCGCGCTTCGAAATAAGGTCGCAAAGTTGCAACGCCACCTTGGTCAGTGCCGCGTTTTTCCAGATAGGTTTTTAATTAACTTTTAAAGTCACTCGAGGCATATTGAGAGATACACTCAATGCAAACTAGTCGCGAATCCTACAGTATTTATGTGATTCATTCTAATTAAACGTTTCAAGGACGGTGTCCTTAAAAAAAGGACACCTAATTTTAATTCCAAATCAGACAAACGGCACCAAGAATATTTAATTAAAATTTTCCTTTTATCATGTACTTGAAAATAAGCAAATTTGTATTTTCTAATAAATTCGTTTATAAATTCTGGTGTCAGTCCATTATTTCATAAGTTTATAAACAGATTTACTCCACGCCGGAAAGGGTTAAGTGGTCGCAGGACTCCTAAAGCTTCCAAATTTTATAAATTTTAATTTTTTTAGACGTTAAACTCCTATATTTTCTGAACATTTTGATATAATTGTTTCCTTGAAATTCCCATTAGAACAGAAGTTGTGGCTTTTAGAATTATACTCGCTCAATACCTGAAGCGGCGTTTCCGAAACTTTGAAGTCATTTTTCTCCAGATTTCGTTTTTTGGGCATAACGCGCAGGATACCTCAAAAATTTCTGACTTTTTTTTCATGAAATTTTTAAAACATATATTTCATGTTAGTCTGTATAAACTGAATCGAAAATTTCCTTTTTATTGTTAAAAAAAAAAAAAAAATTTAGGACATTATACTGTTGAAATTTTCAAAATTTTGTATTAGCTAAATGCAACATCGCATTAAAAATATAAAAAAGCTTTAAATACAAATTTATTTAAGTTCAGGGTAATTATTACAATCTGAAGTATAAGTAAGCACTAAAATTTCTTTCTAGTTACAATATTTATTTTGTAATCCTGCAAACTGTTATGACAATTTTCTGTTCGACAAATGTCTAACAGTTTCGAGCCCCTATAAATACTAATTCTGCATCTTGCAATTTTTTTAATACATGAAATGAAAGAACATACTTATATCTTTGATCCCAATTAAAATTGTGTTTTAAAATCATATACATTTTAAGACATTAAATGTTGAAAATGGTCTGTTTTTTTTTTAGTGTTCTGAGACCCCTGAAAGTAGTATGTTTATAACAATTTGACATTTATTGCTTTTATACTGTTATTGGACATTACATTACACATATATATCATTAAAAATTGTTAACTAGGCATAGAGCAAGCCGCCCCTGTCATTGTGTATGTCCAAACTGGCCGTATCCTTAAGGGTTAATATCTCGGTTAATTACCGATGATTTTTTTCAAAATTCATTATCAACAATGCTTTTATGCTTCTGCTACGATAGATGCATCCAGCGATGCTCAACAATTTTTCTGAATGTCCGTAAATCGAAATTTGTGATTAACAGAAAAATGCGATTTTCTCAAAAACTATATGACCTATGGTGATCGCTATAATTTTCCGGCAAGGTTTAAGTTAACGTCTACTACCTCTAATTTTTTCATAATTTTAGTTTCAGAAGATTCGGAATTAGATGGGGGGGGGGGGGGGACATATTTTTGCGCTACATTTTCGAGAATATCTTTGAAAAAATAATATCTAAAATTAAAAGGTATGTATTTTTGAGTTCAGCGTTACGAAAGCTTTCACATGATACCACACACGATATACAAAGAAAAGAGTTTTTTTTTTTCAAGTACCATAATTAGCCCCTCTACTTTTTTACTAAATATATTTATGAATGTTTATTAATCTGAAAATATGTGGGTCAATGGTCTTTATTACTTCCCTGAATTTGATCTTTCCACGTTCTATAGTTTACGAGTAAAATGGCAGTGACAGGCATACAAAGGAGTGATCTTATAATGGTTCCGTTTTTACCTTTCAAGTACAGAACCCTAATAATAAGATGGTTGATTTATCCAAAGTTTATCTATAAATAATACAATTTTATTTCTAAACTATATGCATTTTCAGAAAGATAGAAAAAAAAATGCACTATATACATGAAAGCCACAATTCGCATTAGAAAAGGAAGACTAGCCCCATAAAAAAGCGAAGTGGATGGCAGGAAAACTATGAAAGGCATTTTTATCATTAATTATAATAAAAGGTGATTATGAAAAAGGGCGAAGCATTAGCAATTACACTGCAAATAGAAGCGTCTTAAATTTAGACACATATGTGACTGAAAAAGAATTTTAGACACTTAAGTGTCTTAATCTGAAAATTAAGACATTATAGATGTCTTAATTTAAGACACATAAGCGTCTTACTATGGCCATTGTGTAAACGAACTGAGAATAATGTCTAAAATATCCGCAAACGTCTTATTTTAAGACACTTCATTGCTTTAAACGTGTCTTAATTTAAGACGTTTTGATTCTTCCGACGCAATAACCACCAGGGGGCACTGCCAGTCGCGCATGCGTTTTAGATGTCTTCGTTCAAAGTTGGTATACGTTGTAATTCAAACAAAGTTTGTTTTTAGGTACGCGTGTATTTTAATTCGTTTTTCGCGGAATGTGAAGTTCTGTGATTTAAATTCGTATTCACTTGGATTATTTATTTATTTAATACATACATCTGACGTGTGTGCTTGACATCAAATGTCTCTTAGATGCTGTCGTCGATATAAGGGCGGGATAGACACAGAACAGAAGTAGACGAAGCTTGAAGATTACACCCGGAAATTCTACAAAGCGTGTGCAATGGACTTAGTGTTAATTCGTATTAATTTATATCAATAATATTGTGTTATGCATCTTCGTCCTGTCGAAGCTAGCAAAAAAAAAAAAAAAAAAAAAAAAAAAAAAAAAAAAAAAAAAAAAAAAACTTTTGTCTGGCGGGTCCTATTTTGAGGACGAAACATTTCATTCTTTAAATATGGCTAGTCGGCTATGGGATTTCGTACTAAAATGATGCAAGCCTTTCTCCTTCACTGGGGTAGTTTTTGAAATTTCAAATCGAGGAATTTTTCTTACCTCTTGCAGCAGCTGAAGTAAGTGCCATAATTTCTTTATAGTACTAAAATTAGTGTAATTTTTTTATTATTATTTATTGTACTAAACAAAATCCTGCATGAAATTTAATTAGTTTTGAATCTGTTCGCAAAAAAACCCCCACTAATTCTAGAAGTATATATTTTTAAACTTATGACGTTGTTTTTTATTACGAATTATATATTCAATGTCAGTTCTTAGTTCCAATGGATAATTCTTATCTCACAGTAAACGACGGCCACAAGGAAGTAAAGAAAAAAAAACTTTGAAAGATGACCTAATGCTTTTTTAGTTCCTGGCATAAAACCGCAGATTAAAAAAAGATAAATGAAGTACGTGAGACTCGTCTATTATGTGAAGCTGCCTGCAAAAATATACATATGTATTTGATTTTCAATCAACTCTAATACTGATTTTTTGATTATTTTTAATAAAAAAGTAATTTGAAATTAATAATGGGAAAAAGTAAAAACCTATAACTAGATTTCGTATTTAAAATTGTGGTAACTCTATTTATATGCACTTATACGAAAAATACAAAAATGACAGATGTTACTGTATATATTTAAGACGAAAGAAGTTTGGAAACTATAAGTTATCTTTTCTTCATGTTTTTAATATAGAATATGTACTTATTTGTTTTTATTGATAGTTGAATAGCTTTTGTGATTACCCTCTGATCTACATAAAAACTTGGCCATGTGGAAATATAATTTTTTTAAAAACGTAATTTTTAAATAAGTATTTTCATTTTGGGGGGGGGGGGGAGGGGGGGGATTTTAAATTTTCGTAAAGATGATATCTTAAATCTTGCACTGATTATAATGAAAGTTTTGAACTTTTAGAGTAGGACAAGATTAAAAACGCAAATATATTTAACAAAATACCAAAATAATTTTTCCCCAATGTTATTAAAGAAGAATATTTATTTATTTATTTTCATTATTCATAGTTAAATGACTGTTTTGATTATCAAGTGATGTATATGTAAAATTGCCTATGTGGCAATATATTTCTTAAAAAATCTAATTTTTAAATTATGAATTTTCATTTTTTTTTTGGTGGGTGGGGGGGGGGGGATTTTTGCAATTTTCGTACATCTGATATTTTAAATCTTTTTCGACATTCAACCGAGTATAATAAATTTTTTGAACTTTTAGTGTAGGACAAGATTATAGTATACATATATATCTATGTACCTTAAAAGCCCTTAATAGCGAACACTTCGGGACCGCGGAATTTTTCCGATAATTGGAGATGTCTACACTGCAAATAGGGGCGTCTTAAATTCAGACACTTATGTGACTGAAAAAGTAATTCAGACACTTAAGTATCTGAATATGAAATTTCAGACATCAAGGATGTCTGAATTTAAGACACTTAAGTGTCTTACAATGATCATGATATAAATGAACTGAAAAAAATGTCTGAATAATGATGACACGTCTGAAATTAAGACATTTAGAAATTCAGTCACTTAAGTGTCTGAATGTAATGCGGTGACTATATATACAATTTTATTGCAATATATACTATGCCAGCATAATCAGAAAACTTTACTATTGGAGGAAATGTTTTAAACGTGAATATAAACATGAAATAAGCTAAGATTTTTTTCAGAATCCTTGTACAAGACAATTTTTATTGTCTTATGCACAATAAAAATTCCTAAAACAAATAGAAAAAATTTATACTTAAGAAATATTAAGTATTCAAAAATTAGTTTTTAACATTTCTCAAAATAAAGAGCTGAAAAAAATATTTTTTTCTGTACTGTACAATAAAAATTTCTAAAATCAATAGAAAAATTTTACAATTAAGAAATATTAAACATTCAAAAATCAGTTTTTAATATTTTTCAAAATAACTAACTGAAAAAACTTTTTCTTCCCTCTGGCAGGCTGCACTGCTCCCTGAGCCCTCCATTTAAGATAAATTAGAAAATAATTACCTAGAAAACAGAATTTAAAATTGTTTTTTACGAGACGTTCTGGAAGGGAGGGGAGGGGAGTGATGAATATTTCCCCTTTTTCTGTTAGTATTTGATTATTCTATAGTCATTTGGAACTGAAATTACTTTTTTTAAATTCAGATATAATTAGAAATAATAGATTTTAAGTCATATAATCGTATCAATCTTAAAAGTTTTTTAATCAGATATAATGAAAATTTACACCCCCCCCCCACACACACACACATACCACCACCACCACACACAAATACGCACACGAAAAACATTTATATCAAAGTTGTATCAAAGTTCGATTAAATCAAGGTTTGTCAAAGTTTCGAAAGCAAAGTTGCGCGCGCACCGCACGTTTTCTAGAAAAGTAATCATATATTTGGGCGGGAATTCTAATTTCGGTTCGTCTTGTGCTTGTGTTGATTTTATTTCAAGAATACAACATGTCGGATAACAAATTAAAAGGTATTTATTTATACCTTTTTATTATTCTCGTAATAAAAATGTGTGTCCATAACATACAAAACTGATAATATTCTAACTTCATAACTGAAATCATGACAGTAGCCATTATGTTGTACCCACCGTTGAGAGGAACATTTTCCGTTTGTTTTTCTGCCAATGTATTGAAATACTATATCGATTATATCTTAGTTTGCGACTTTTTTTATGTGAAGTGTCAGTTATTTTGTGATTTTATGTGCTAAATATTTAAACTAGTTTTAATCAGTAATTTGCACTACATTTTAAAAATTTTGAGGTTTTAAAAAAGAATATTTATTCAATTATGTATTTATGTGTTCATATATGTATTCTAGAGCATTGAATTCCTTTTGATAAAGTAGTAAGAGGGGACTAAAATTATAACATGCTCTGGGACTCTGCTTATATCTTAAGTAATGATTCTAAAGTTTTTACATTATAAAATATTCATTGCAAGATATTTTAATATAATGAATATAATGAAGGATTAGTGTATATTTAAAAATAGTTATAGCAGTACTAATAAGTATAATAATTATAATTTAAATAATAATAAGAAAAAATATTAATGTATTTGAAAACTTTGATTTATCTTTAAAGATACATTTCATTAGATTTAGACTTAGTTAAAATTTCGTTACGTTCTTGTTAATTGAATTGTATTACATGTAAAATGATGTTAGCATAATATATTTAATTGTAGTGTTAAAAATTGTTTAGTGGATTAGGCCTGTAGATTTGATTAAAAAACGATGGGGAAACCACTATTTTTTTATAAAAAAAAAACGAGCTGCGTCGTCTACCTCCGGGGTAGTTTGGAAAAGGCGACAACATTTATTTAAAATTTGATTGAATAATTCATAATTATTATTAAAATTTATAGTTAACCACTTAAAATTATTTTGCATAAAAATATTGAAAGATTTCCTTTCTGTAATATTTATGGTACTCATCATTATACATTGTAGATTTTCTAATTGAGGTACATTAAATACAGGTATAAATGGTAAATTATTTAATCATGTTTTATTACTATGAGTGAAATAGTTATTTTTTTGTAGTGCATTTAGAAAATGTGTGGTTTATTTATATTTTGAGGTTATGTTTGTGTCTTTTAGTATTATTTGCATGTATCACAACTTACAGTTAAAATGAGACTTTTTTTAATATGTATAATTATAAGTTGTAAGTAATCTTAATATAAGATTTGTGTTTTTAAGTATTATTTACATTTATCACGCTTTTTAGTTAAAATGTTTTACAAAATTATAATTATTAGTGCTGTAATGAATAATGATTTTGTCGAACACTGTTTTTGATTAAAACTTGGATACTCAAACTTGGTATGAAATTTTCTTAAAGTTGATTTTTTTAAATTTGTTTTGACCTTGTGCTGATTATCAATATTCTGTACTTGTATGGCATAATGAGGTTAAAGAAAAAGATATATCAATTGAAATATGCATTTATATCTACATATATATGTATTTTAGGACACTGAATGTTTCTTTATTTGTGATAGCATGTGATTGTCAATGTAGGGGAGTGGGGTGGTAAATTTATACGAGACTTTGGCCATGAGGCCCATTTTCTATACTGTTACCAAAAAATTAAACATTTTCGTTGTCTTAGAATACATATATGAATTATAAATACATATTTAGATATTAATTTTTTGTTTTTAATCATTTCTTAATCATAAAGTATAATATATTGATTGTAATCCGTATAAGATGAAAAAAATTTAAAATATCAGCTTTATGAAAATTTAATGCTAAATTTGAGCGCCTGTAAAACAAAATCAAAAGCTTAAAAAAGGTCAAAGATGGCTGCCTATTACCCCGGTAAAAAAAAATGACAGCAATTCAGACGTTTTAAGTGTCTGAAATTCAGTCGCAAAAAGTGTCTGAAAAAATTCAGACATTTTAAAATGTCTGAAAATTGAACACTCCGTTTCAGACACTTAAATGACTGAATTTCAGACATTTTTATTTGCAGTGTACTTTTATGAGGTAAAAATATACAAATATGTATGTCTGCTGATTAAAAAAATATTCGTTAAATAGAGGTGTTCGCTATTCGGGAATGTCCATTAACCTCCACAACGGATACTCCCGAATACCGGACATCTCAATTTAGACAACTATAATGCAGGGTTGCGTTTTTTGCAAAAGTACTTCTTGATTAAAGGATGGGCAAACTGGGAAGTGCCCCGTCCCCCTGCGACTGTAGTGCCCCCAAATTTGTTGTGCAATATTTATAAAGCTTCTATTTTATATCTGTTTCGAAATTGTACTGATTATAATCAATATTTTGAATTTTAACGTAAAATAAGGTTAAAAACAAAATAAATGAAAAAAATCTAATATTTAGATAAATATTTTTTATTTTTTAATCTTGTTCTACTCCTGAAGTTCAAGATATTGATTATAATCAGTACAATGTCGTAAAAGATTTAACTTACCAGCGTAACGAAAATTGCATACCAAAACTGAGAGCACCAAAAAAATCAGGCTGTATTGAGGGGGGGGGGGGAGGGGCAGGACCACAGCCAAATATTTTTCCAGGATTCAACGTGGTCAAACATGGCTACGTATGATGATTACAAAAAAATGGATGCCATTCAGACGTTTGAAGTGTCTGAAATTCAGACGCAAAAAGTGTCTGAAAAAATTCAGACATTTTAAAATGTCTGAAAATTGAACACTCCATTTCAGACACTTAAGTGTCTGAATTTCAGACATTTCAATTTACAGAGTAGCAACCGCGTAATTCAATGAAACGCGATGTCATTTGGTACATTTTTATTTTATGGCACGTGCTCAAGAATGAGACAAAGGCATACAATCAAGGTCTAACAGTTACGTTTACAATAACAAAATTCTACAAAAAATCAAATGGCAACACCCGCTTTTCCATCGCAAAGTTATCTTCATGGTGTGAAAGCATAAAGCGTTAAAAAACTAATTTTATATGTAGAAATGGTGACATTAAAAGATCACAAAGAAAAGCAGCAAAGGAGAACGAGTGCGCCCACACAGGCGGTAAAAAATAAATAATTTGACTCGGATTACACAATTCTAAGTTTCACAGACGGTGAAACATCGCTTGAGGGGTCTAGGGGCCCCAATAAATCACAGCATAAAGCCTATGCAGAATCATACATTTGATGGTGTTTTTCATATCAGAGTCTCTTAGCGAATATATGACATGTATACTTAGAATTTTAAATACCCCTAAAAGACAAAAACCGATTAAAGTATATTCGAGCGACCCTGCCGAACATGGAAATGCGAGATAGCGGTAGATGACAATGTAACCAATTTCTTCTTGCAGCACACATGGAGCACAAAATAATTTTCTTTGCGTTTGTTTTATGCCGTCATTTCTACAGCTAAAATTATATGTTTTTTAACGATATTTATGGTTTTTCCCCATGCAGAGCATTTTGTGATGAAAAAAAATGGGTATTGGCATTTGAAATTTTTAAAATTTGTCACTGTAACCGTAACTGCGGGACCCCGATTGTTGTTTTTTACCCCATTCTCGAGCCCATGTCGTAAAAAAAAAAAAAAAAAAAAAAAAAAAAAAACATTCCAAATAGCATCCCGTTTCCTTGACCGGTACGTTCGCTAGAGGTTCATATATCGACAAAGATTTTCTTTACAATCCCCTTGTGTGTAACCCCCACAGTATATATTTGCACAACCAGCATCATCCAATGAAATACTGTAATAAACTTGAACTTATTGAACATGTTCAAGCATTTTTAGCTTATTAATTTTAATTAAATAATTAAAATATTTTCGTTAAAGATTTAATGCAGGCATACAACAAATTGTGACATTACCAATAATACAAGCAATTCATATTCTCATTCCTTAGAAGTTTGAGCCTAAGAGTTGCATTAGTCTTTATAGAGCATATTCTGCAAATAACAATATTATCGGTAACTAAATAAAAATATTTTACATTTTAGTATTACAGTAATAGGAAAGGATTTCTCTATTTTCTGTATTTCCTATTAAGAATGCAATTAAAATTAGAAATTTGTCTAGCACATAGTTAACGATATTTCTTAAGAAACTGTTAGCAAATAATATTGATTAATCGAATATTTTCTGGCAAGGGCTGTATACTAATATAATGAGTTATCTGAAATATTATCTATGTTGGAAAAAAGCCACAGCTAAATATCAAAATTAATAAAGATTTTCTTAAATTTATTCCAGAGAAATAGTAATGTCTCATTCATTTTAATCTTAAAATAACACATTCACATAATCAGATTTCTGAAGAAGATACAAACATTTTCATCTGAAAAGAATGACTATATATCCCTCAACAAAAAACAATATCCTATTGCAATAACATCTCCTATTCCTTTTACAAAATCCAATCTATTTTGTCCTCAGTCGCCGACCCCTTCAACTTTTGTCATTACTATTTTTTTAATACAAAAATATTGTCTCCTGAGATATAGTTTGAAAATCCAACATCTTACATTCTGACATTTATACTGATGAGACTGACAGATATAAATGCCAAAGGTAAATTTTTAGTTATTTTTTCTTTTTTATTCTTCAGTCTACTCAAGGGCGAAAATGATCTCTATAATATAGTTGGCGTTCAATAATAAAACTTTTTAATAGTTTTTACCAGACCTGTTCATTATTATAAACACAAGGAGATCAGACCCGAGATTCTCCGAGTACAGAATATAGGTAAAAACCGAAAAACCAGAAAGCAAAAAAATTAATTTTTTAAATTGAAAATTCTTATTTTTTTAGATTGCCCACTAACAACACCAAAAATCCTTTTTATATAAAAAACAACTATTAAGGATTCAAATAAAGTTTTGAAATTCATCAGCGATAATTTTGTAAGCCGCATGCCAGGAGTTAATAGCGATGAAATCGCCAAAGATTTCGCTACTTACAGTAGACTTTTTTATTCTGATAATTTAAGTGGTTTAAGAGCGTAGTTCGATTACATGTCTGTTAAATTTGGGTTTTGTTTATATTATTATATACTTTTATTTATTTAGCGATGAAATTTTAATTTCGTTATGGAATCTTAGTCGGAAACAAATGCTGATCTATTTATTTTTAAGTGGGAACTGGGTAATCTTTTGTAATCAGGGTGAACGCGATAGAGACATATTTTTTAAAAAATCATGCTTGAAAATTATTTAAAAACCATAAAAAAGCAGTAAATTAAGATACGGTTTAAAAACAAATTGCATTTGAAAGAAAAAAAAAATTCTATTCGACGGTGTAAAAATTTAAATTGTGCAATGCTTAGAAGTTAAAGAGATTGCAGTAAAAGCGAAAATTATTGGTCAGGTGCTGCCACCATCAATATGACGTCAGCGTTACTCACGGACATGTGCTTGCTTTATAATATAGATTTATAAACGGGGTAAAGTTTAGTCAAAATTCCTTTTTTAAATAATTGCTTTAGAAGTAGTAATGCTGCAGACTCCAAACCATTACAATTTTATAATAACCTTTTCATATAATCATATTTCCTGTAAAGATGCAAATATTTTCATCTGAAAAAGCTGATCATGTTACCCTTAAGAAAATTCTATATCCTATTGCAATAAAACCTCTGATTCTTTTACGAAATCCAATCCATTTCTTTCCCAGCACCGACCCTTTCAATTCACCATTCCAATTTTGAACAATTTTTTAATTGAAATATCATTTCCGAAATTTCAATTTAACCGCTTCCCTTACCAATTAAAAAAATAATAATAAAATGCAAAAAATAAAATCACATCATTGAATCTCGTGATTTGCATTTCACATCACAAAACTTGGAAAACTGCCAATCAAATATTATATATAATATATTATTATAATTTATTATATTGTATAAGAATATTTTCTTCCTTTTTAACCTTCAGGCCGAGTAAAAATGTGATAAAACAAATCGTAGTGACAAATTATACCACGCCCGAGTTTTCTCGGGATAATAATTAATTACAATATATACAAACCCGAGATAACTCGGGATAACGGTTGAAGCGGTTAAAAATCCTACATCCAGGCAAAAGAGTTGTCATTAGAACAGTTTCTATCACCCCGCTACTTTCTATATTTGACATCTATTCTAGAATCTAAATAAATCGCTAAATTTGTGTGATACATAATTAAATTTAATTCTTAGAAAACTTTCTAGAAATACTCTCCTAATGTTTGTTCGAGTATTTTTCTAACAAGCTGTGTATCTAAATAATATGAATGACCAAAGTTGTAATTATGTTAGTAAAAGACACGGCTAACTGGCAAATTTAAAAAAGAAATTTTAACACTAGAACGACCACAGCGGTCAATTTGTCCGAGACCATTTTTTTTTCCTATTCGAACCAGAAACTTCATAAAATAAGTAAATATTTTGAGACAGAAAAGTAAGTTAAATAGTATTTACACTAGAACGTCCTACTGGTGTACTGATCGACACCGAATTCGACACCGATCAAATTACAAAAAGTCGATTCGAACCAGAATATTTTTCGTAAAATTAATTAAATTGTAACTGGAGAAAATTCGGATGAATAAATAAGTGAAAAGGATTTAAATAAAAATTGTGGTGTTAAAATGTTTTTATTAAGATTGGGTAAAATTTCCGGACGTTCTAGTGTTAAATTAAAAATTTTGTTTAAAATATTTTTATATGACTAAAATTTCTGGCCGTCCCAATGTTAATATAATTACCTTAGAAACCACAATGCTGCTAATTTCCACAAAATAATTCAAATCTTATAAGCAACCCATTCATATAATCACATTTCCGAGGACGATGCAAATATTTACATCTGAAAAGATTCATCTTTTTTTCCTTAAGATAAAGCAATATCCTGTTGCAATAAAATCTCCGATTTCTTTTACAAAATCCAATCCATTTCGTCCCCAGCCACCGACCCTTTCAACTCGCCATTACAATTTTCAACTATTTTTTAATACAAATATTGTCTCCGGAGTTTCAGTTTAAAAATCCAACATCCAGGGAGAAGAAATGTAACGAAACAGTTTCTATCACTCCGCCACTTCACGGAGATACCGTTTTCTCTAAAAGAAAAAAAAATGTGAGGGGTGAAAAAATAAAAAGCTTTTCGCAAGTTCAAAGCTTTGGAAGAAATGTTCTTGAGCGGTTACCTTGGTTACTGTGTTTGATCGATATCAAAAGGAGCCGCGTCTTCTACTTTTCTTATCAACCAATTCTGTTTACTTGTTTTTATTTCAAGTGATACAATAGCCCTCTCTCTACTTGTGGCGAACCAAAAGAGGGAGACGATAAATTTGAGAATATTTATTTTTTCTCACAAAGCTAGTTCATTTAATTTCTGGTGGGGCAAACTTTTTTTTTTTTTTCCCACAGAGTTATCGTATTTCAGTTATTATTTAAATGGTAACAGAATTATTTATGAGTGGGATTTTACGAATAAATGGAGAGTAACTTGCTTTTTATAGCATTATATATACAGGTTGAGATTTTTTTTCATTTAATTAAGTGGAGCCTCTATTATATGTAGTGTCGTGCAAAGAGCAGTTAACTAACATGTTGTAGATACGCGCACATTCTACTACTACTAATAATAATTATTATTTTTAAACTTTGTAGCTAATAATGGTAATAATGAAAACACAGACATTTACAAATGGGTTTTACATGTGGTTAGAGATTTCTTACCTAGAATTAAAGCATACGTACAAATGAAATTGGTAATTATATTTCTATTAAATTAAAGCTTTTTCTTGGCAAATAAATTAAGCTCTTTTTCTCTTCCCATTTATACAAGTTAAAATGTGCATTAGATATAATATTGTTGATGATTTATAATCAAAATAAGAATACTATTAAAAATTATATGAACTGTATTTTTTTTATCTGGTTAAAAACGAATTTCAGTAAGTAAGATTTTTTACATGGTTAAATAACTTTTTTTTCCATGCAAAAAAGCAATATTTTTGATAAACAAAACACTTAAAAAAATATATAGAAAGCACGAATTTCATCAAAATTGTTTTGAAAACTTAATCTTAGAAATTATAAATTTGGGAATTATCCTCTAAAAAAACTAAGACTTTTAGAGTAGTAATTGAAGTTATGAATAGATTTAACGTAATATAAGAAGTGCAATGAACGCGTAGCAGTAAAATAAGTTTCTTTGTTTAGACACAAAACTACATCTATTAAAATATTCCGTTTCCGAAATTTGATGAATTTAAATTAAGAAATTTTTTCATAATATTGGATTAAGTTATATACAATAAAGATTACGCATTCTGAGATCATATCTTTTGTAATAAAGCTTAATTTTTTTTCTGAAATATTTTGATACATATTTGATAACTCAATGCAAATATTGGGAAAATACACCGACAATTCATGTTAAAATGCCAGTTGATTGTTTTAGTAGTTCGTTGATCCTCTGTTTGTTGTTGTTGTTGTTGTTAATCTAACCTTACTTAAAAAAAGTAATAAAATACTCCGAAATTTTTTTTAGAATATCTTAACACTATATGATCTGATTTAACAGAGATTATGAATCTATGTATAAAAATGGGCATTTATTTTCACATATGGAGTAAATGTCCATTTAAAAATAAACAGCATGAAGTAAACACTTTTGAGATTAAAAGTAAAATTTTGGGAGTTTCCTTTTTAAAATAAAACACATTAGATTCAAACATAGCTTTTCAGTATTTAAAAAATTTGATTTGTTTTAAGTCTATAATACAGTCATCATTTGCCAAACCGGGATATGTCATGGTAATAAAAGCTAAAAAATATATGTGATGGTAAATTAATTGCAAAAAATAGTGAGAGTCTACAAATATCTGTAGAATCTAAAAACAAAATTTATGTTGAATAAATTGCAAATAATGCTGAAAATCAACAAAAGTACTGTAAAATCTAAAAAAGAAAATTTGTTAAATTAACAGCAAAAAAGCTATAGATCTACAAAAGTACTGTAAAATCTAAAAAAAAAAAAAAAAAAAAAAAAAAAGTTAAATTAACAGCAAAAAATGCTGAAAATCTACAAAAGTTACGGTAAAATCTAAAAAAACAAAATTTGTTAAATTACCAGCAAAGAAAGCTATAGATCTACAAAAGTACTGTAAAAAAAAAAAAAAAAGTTAAATTAACAGCAAAAAATGCTGGAAATCTACAAAAGTTACTGTAAAATCTAAAAAAAAAAAAAAAAAATTGCTAAATTAACTGAAAAAAAAATGCTGAAAATCTACAAAAGTGTTGTAAATTTAGAGCAAAATTTGTTGTCACCCATATTGCCAGCATTCTTTTCTGAAAAATTAAAGTGATTTTTCTTTTCAGTGTACTCCGCAGTAAAATCCAATGTACCACAAAACTTAAAACGCCAATGCCCCGTATAATCACGACGCACTGATCACAGTTCATAGCACAAAATGCACAAAATTTGTGTAGAACTTATAAACAGAACACAAAGGAAGTAAAACATAGCTAGAGCCTGTAATATCGCAGCAACGACTTTCCATTTCACATGCTCACTGTCTACGTCAAGCATCAAGTATTGTATAAAAAACAAAATTTGAATCCGGCATTTTTAAAAAAATTTCTTTTTATCGAGCAACCAACACTCTCATCGTTTGACACACAAGCGAATAGCTCTAAGAATTTGTTGAATGTGTTTAGTAAAAGATGAATTAGATTCTTAAATTAATCAAATATATTTTAGAAAATCAGCGAATGTTCTTTTCCATCTACAATTGAATAACTATGAAAGCTCTTCATGAAATAATTACACGATCATTACAAGCCGTTTTTGTATTTTCACAGAAACATGTTTCATGTGAATGTTCTGCTTCTTCTATCATTGAATAGCTGAAAGCCCTTCACGAAATAATTACATGATCATACACGACGTTTTTGTATTTTCACAGAAACATGTATCATCCGAAACAGTAAAATTTTATATTTGTGAATTTGTTTTTTAGAAAGTGGACAGGCAGAACTCATGTACATACTCATATACTCATGAGTGGCAGGAATTACGTTTTCCTTGTAATAATAATAAAAAAATGTTCGTTTACTAAAACGTGAATCTTATAAATAAAAGATTATTTTCATTGAAAAATTTCGATTATTATACATTTCGAACACATAGTCTGTAAGGGATCACTAGATTAATTTGTTATACCTATTTATCCAGACAATATACAGCTTTACAATTACAATACATCAAAATACAGTATCGATGTATAAAAGTTTAAAAAAAAAAGGCATAGAATAAAATTAGCAGACCTGTAAAGGCATAGAATTCATAGGCCTGACTATTGAAGCGATTTTGTATCTAAATGAGTTTTCCATATTTTGATAAATAATACTTATTCAGTTATAAGCAATTACGGTCACGTGGCGACCGGTTTTTCTCCTTTCTGTCGCTCTCACGTCTGGAAATTCGGTTCAAAACGCCCACTTTGACAGTAGTTTCTGAAAGATTTTCTGCCTTTACCAAAAAATGAAAAACGCCTTTCGATTACATGCTTCTGAGTAAAAGCATCTGACGATCTAATCCGTTTCCGAACAAAAAGGAATTAAAAAATGTGTCAGAAAGACCATCGCGGCCACACTTCGGTCTCTCTGTTCTCGCCAGTTTTATTTATAATGGCTTTTCCATGAGATCAATGTAAAGTTACAAGACGAAACTGGATGCCAACTGCGTTGACAGTTTTATGACAAGTGTATGGGGAGATAATTGCACAGAAAAACAATCACTTCTTTTGTCAATTCGATATACTTTGGAGGTTGCATTCCTTCCCAATCCACTTAAAAAGTTTGCAACTCATTTGGCGATATGAAATAATCAGAAAATAACTTTACATTTTCATCAAGTGAAACGATGGTGTTTCTTTTTTGGTCTTTCAATGAAAAAAAAAAAAAAAAAAAAAAATGAGAAAAGCGTTATAACAATTAGCCAGATTGTTTGATTATTTCAAAACAGTACATTATTTATTTTAGCAGTATAAAAATATATTTTAATTATCAACGATTATTAATATTTCGTAAAATTTACATCATAATTTTATTAGTATATTTTATAATGGATGTAGTTTAGGAAATTCCTTTCATATGTAATTTTACTGTTTATAATTGTTAAGCGATTAAAATTAACTATTTTTGTTATAAGTTTAATATTTAACTTTGTAGAAAAGTTTTTTTTTCTTCAGAACTTTCTATTATTTTTAAATATATACTTTCATAAATTTCTTAATGGGGTTCTCAAATTCCCTTGTCAAGAATGCAAAATTTTCTGAGACAGTTTCCGATTCCTTTTTAAAGGATCAGTTTCTGATTCCTTTTTTCCATTTAAAGGATTTCATTGCATGAAAAAATGAAATTTCTTAATAATATTCCCTTAGTGTTGGAAAGTGTATCATAATCTATGCGTGATGCATGACTTTTCGGTCTTGTTTAATTTATGAGTTGTTTTACCTTTTATAAGTGGGAAATGTGTAGACGAAGATAAACAGATTAAAAATTTTAAACCAAGAACTGTGAGGGGCAAAGACATCTGATAGAATATAATTTGCCTTAACGTTAAGAAAATTAGAAAGAGTTATTGTATATTTGTTGTTCTATAAAAAAGGGTAACGTTAGTTTAATTATATTAAAACAAGTTATTTTTCGGTTAGTTTTTAAGTTAGTTTTCAGTTTTATGCTGCAAATTCAGCAAGCCGTATTATAGTTTTAAAAAATAACTAAAAAATAACTAAAAAAACAACGACAACAAAAATATATTAAGATAACTTAACTTCGTGTGTCATTATTTCAAAGCTATTTTAAATATTTGACAATTCATTTGTAACTTTAAATAATTTTAATTAAATTTAAAAAATAAAAAAACCGGACTGCGTAAAAAGCGAACTAATTATTTCTCATCAATGCGAAAATATTTTTTATATTACTTATCTATTTTTTTACTTGTATTGATTGCTTTTAAGTTGTGTTTAATTGCTAGTTCCTATCTATAAACAATGTTTTGATGAGGTCTATACATGTCTATGAAGGTTAGAATTGCAGTAAAGCTAGACATCCTACCTACACAGCTTCCAGGTTGTGTAATATTTAAACGGAGCTTCTGACTGTAAAATAGTCAAGGAAACATCGTCTTCATTTTGAAAGACCTATCCAATGATATGTCCCTCAATAGGGTGCGTAAAAATTATTTTCGTCTCTACCACCATTTTGTATTTTACGGCCGCAATTTTTGAATTTATAAAAACAAAACTTAGCCTATAGTCATTGGACGGTTAAGAGGAATCGATAGAGATCTCATTCATTAAAATCCATCCAGCCGTTGGGATGTTTCGAGGGTATAAAGAAATACACATACCCAGATACGCGTGAAACACATAACCCTTCTTGGCAGTCGGGTAAAAAATAATAATTTTTTACATTTTTTTGTTTCTTCCTCATTGTATTCGACAATGTTTCCAAAGACTTCTATTTTGCCAAGTGGTCAGTGTCTATGGAAACTGTACCCTGACTCTGACAAAGTTAGCATTCGAGCTTGGAAAATTGCCCTAAGTCACTGGAAAAGAATGTGGCTAATATAACATAGAAGGTAAAGAAGACACATTGTGTTTCGTAAGTTTTATAAAATATCAAATTAGAGTCTGCAAATTCAACAAGTCAAAACAAAGTTACTAGTCGACACCTTACTCTCTTAAAACGAATGAGTGGATTTGGTTGCTCAAAAATGAGTTCTAATTTATTGGATCGTGAATGAGTTGATTTTTAAATGTTTAGCTCAACTTGATTTCAGCTGTTATTTTTCTATTGTGCTCAAGGAGAGCTAAAATTAAACAACTCAACTTGATAAAAATTCACTCATTAACGAGCCGTTCTTTGCGATTCGTTCGTCTCGTCTCGTCTCGCCGTCGCGCCTGTCCTCACAAGATGGCGAATGTAAACATGAAGTTAAAGAAGTTTACTTAATGATGAAACATTGAGGAAGAGGATGGACCTGTTTTACTCGGTAAGTTTTATAAAAGCATTTAATTTATACTTAGTTTTTAGTGGAATTGTATGTACTGATTTTATTTTAATCTTGAAGCACGTGGTAACGGATTTCGTATACACACTAACTTAATTTACACACATACTGTGCCTCCCTAGCATATAAAGCTTTAAAATTTTGAAAAAATTCTCCTGCATTTCTTAATTTGTTGTAAAAATAAATAACTAAAGATTCCTGCATATGCTCAGCGTCACTGCCGGCAGCTTATTTTAGAAATGCTTCTATATTTTAAAATTGTTCTGCCCTTTTATTTTTTACTTATTTATTTTCGTTTAAAATATCCTGTTTATTACTTTGTTGATAAATAAATAAATAAGCTGATCATAGCGTCATGTAAAACCAAGGGGGGATGAGGGGAGGTGAAAATAATAAAAGTTTTCTTTTTCGATTGACAAACTTTATGTCAGATATAACAGTACTAAGTATTTTGTGAAAGTAATTTTTCAGATGAATCATATCAACCAAAAATATGTTTTATAATTTGTAGTAAATAATTTTGTGAAAAATTACAAGAATTTCGAAAGAATTGTTTCCATCTCTATAATAGGTAGATGTGCCAGTAATGGACAGCCCTTGATGTTTTTGGTTAAAAAAAAAAAAAAATTATCTTTAATTATTTATTTTATAATTCCCCCTTGCACTGGGTTATTGTTGACACTTTTAATCAAACCCATCAAGAAGCAGAAAATGTTTTAAAGTTTCGCTGTTTTTCTGTGAAAATCTTAATGAAGAGGTTAAGAAATGGCTTTGTTTAATTAATTTATATATTTTTTATTTTCTTGCAATATTTGAATGTTTTTGTTTGAGTAGCAATAGAAAACTTAGAATTTTATGTACTAACGGCCATTTACAAAATTTCATTTATTTTTAAGATTTTAAGACCTGTCTGTGTTCATTACTGGAACACTTAATTAGTCAATTTCCAGTAAAGGACACCCCATGTA
Organism: Maratus speciosus; assembly: GCA_963932465.1. Classification (NCBI taxonomy): domain Eukaryota; kingdom Metazoa; phylum Arthropoda; class Arachnida; order Araneae; family Salticidae; genus Maratus; species Maratus speciosus. The sequence continues at coordinate 380,048,633 of OZ010796.1, forward strand.
AGCATTGCTAAAAATGCAATTTCAGTAACATTCATAATGCATTTAAAATCCTTTGACTTAACTGAAAACTTAAGTAATCAATTTTTAATTTTTAAATTGCACTTACCAGAATGTAATAACACTAAAATTTTTATAAATAACTGCTTTTAAGTTATTTTATTGATTGATAAAATTTTAATATTTTATGCTTTTTTTATATATACCTTGCATATTTTATAATCTGGCAATCAAATCAGCCAGGAAGCAGAAAATATTGTTTAAGAGCACAGTCAAAGAGGGGCTCATAGGGCTTAATCCCTCTCCGTTTAAATAAAAACAATTAAGTTACAGAAGCTATTAAAAATCTATTTTCTGTCTTAAATGTTTCCTTGTTCACCTCTGAGCCCCCCGCCACACACACACACGCACACAAAGTAATACTATTAATGAAAGTTATAGGTAATATTCATGAAACAAGTAAATCTGCAGATCAGTGGCCTCAAACATCAGTTCTACAGTTTTATTTTGAAATTATTTTATTTAGTGTTTAAAATATTCAACTCAAATTATCATTTCTTTCATATTTGTAATATTAATTATTATAAATGATACATCAAGTAGTCTCCGGAAGAATAATTGCTAAAAATAGTGAGACTAAACACTAATATTCCAAAACATTTTTTTAATTATACCTTTTAAATTCCCGTTTCAATAATTTGATAGCTGTAATTGCCTGATATTTAGTATTTTAAACTATCCATCTAAAATAATTAAAACATAGATCTTCTTATAATTACAATAACTGATGGAAACAGTAAATGATTATCACAAATATTTTATTAATAACTGGTATCCTAATTGTTAAATTTATTTGAAAATAACTATTTTGTTTCATTCTATGTATTCATTAAATTCTGTTTCTAAGTACAGTCATAAAAACAATTATATTTATTACTTTTTATGGGTTGTCCTGTCCATTACTGGGCCAGAGGTTGTCCACTGTCTTTTGGGTGTTTTGATACATTTCTGTTATTTAAAATTAAATTTTGGTTCATATTGGGAAATGAGACTGTCAGAAGGGTTATTTAAACTTGGTAAAAACAAACTAGCTACATATATACTGGGCTTAGCAGTCATTTTGTTTTCAGAAAGTAGAACAAAGTGTTTTTAGTGAATGAAAAACCTCTTTCCAGAAAAATATACTACAGGAAGAATTTGTTATGTATTGTGAAAGTGATTCGGAATTGAACTGTATTTACCATTTTGTGATCAATAAATTAGCTGTTGAGTTATAAGCATTTTTGATCGTAAAAATAAACTGTTTGGATTTTAAAGAAGGATTTTTCTAATAGAAAACTCAAAAAATGAGTAAATTTATTTATTCAAAAAAATTTTATAGCATTTCTTGTCACATGGGGTAAAATAGGTATAAGAATATCTTTTTCACTATGTTGGCCTTTGCGCCTTTTAAGCAATTACTTTGAAATTTGATTTTCATTTGAAGTATAGGTATAAGCCATCTTTTTTATACTAGATTAATATTAACACAATTATTCTAATTGGCTAATTAGATTCTAATTCTAATTCTAATTCTTTTTCGCCCAATTGGAAATTTACATTTATTATCATCTTTTTTATGCTAGTTGAGGTCAAGATATGAATGTATGAAAATTGATCAAAATTGAAAGACTTTTGAGAGCAAATTGTTATTGATCCTGTGTTTAAAACTGAAATTGTGCTTTGTTATATGAAATTAGGCTATAAATTAGTTGCGAACATCTGTTAATCCGCACTTCGCTTTGGAATGCGCTTGTAACCATTAAAAGCGTTATAAATCAAGCGAATGTAAACATTAAAAATCGCTGGTAACCGACAATTTTTGAAAAATCACATTAAATCAAAGTACCATATTTCCGGCCATAAATTAAATTAAAACATATGTTCTAACTTTATTAAATTGGGTGGATTAAGGG